>OY855912.1:13190000-13437500 GCA_963693305.1 Meandrina meandrites | reverse complement strand
TGAAGATGATGAGAATACTGACGACGAAAGCGAAAAAGAAGAAGAAGATCGTAGTGATGAAGATAATGAAAGCACTACTACTGATGATGATAAAAATGATGATACTGATCCCTGGGATAAGCTGCGCGAGGAAGCCATTATCGATTTGAATTCATCCTGGCAGGAGCAAGTAGAACAATACATAACTCAGGGCTTGTCAAAAGAGGATGCCGAGTTTCAAGCATCAACTTTACTACTTTCCACATACAGAAAGAGGCTACGATTCTTGTATCTACACTATTTAAAGTGGTATCGTGTTCTTAAAACTGATCCAGTGCACAAAAAGGTTATGGCAACGTTGTGTAGTTTTATGGACGACGACGAAATGGACTTCGTAGAGGCTGCAGAAGCAGCAGTCAATAAACGAAAATATTTATTGAACAAGCTGGTTGAATATGAGGACGTATCTAAACAAACTTTAGCTGAAAATGAGAATGAGGAATTTTCCTATCAAGGAATAAAGAGAAAATATCACGAAATCCATTGATACGCAACCCCAAGACCAGTTAAGAAGACGAAAACAGGCACAAGGCCAAACAAGTAAATGAAAAACTGTCCCACCTGTAATGTGTCAAATTACATAAAAACGGCGAAACATTTTACAACTAAGAGTTACAAATTAAGGATACTAGTTAGTTGTCAAGTTCCCGTACTGTTGAATCGTTTCAATTAGTTTTTTTTTTTATTCTTTGTAAACAGTGTTAATACAATAAATTGTGTGTGATGACTTTCCGAGTGTAGTTTCGTCTTCGGGTTCGGAATTCAGCATCAGGGTGCCAATTGTTTCAAGACTTGAGCCAAGCAACCAATAAGTCAATCAATCAAAACCTTTATTTAGAAACGATGCAGAAAAAGCTATATAGCTTGTGGGGCCGTGTATAAATAGTAAATATAATATAAAACCTGTAGACTGAAGCCGGAATCGAGCTGGGCGAGCTGAGCCGAACAGAGCATGGTAAAGCATAACAAGCAGAGCAAGCAGGGTAGAGTGAGGCGAGAGGAAGAACAGTTGCACAAAAGCAGACCGGGGCAGAGCAGAGCAGAGCTTAGCAGAGTAGAGTGAGCAAAAGAAAGCGTGCAAAATACTTTATATGGAGTATCCAATCAGTGTGAGACAAGACGTATATAAGGAGTGTGTGTTTTTCAGCAGGCAGAATGTTTGTAGACATCGAGAGACATCACTACAGGTGTAAAGACCGAAAAGATAGCTAGAGTTATCATCTTGGGCGTAAGAGCATCAAAATTACGCTGCCATCCTATCTTGCCACGTGACCTTGCATTTTTTCCAGAAGAGAATGGATAAAGTTATTCGAAACCTAGTAAAAGAGCTACGCGAAACAACAGCCAAACTTGAAGATGCTGAAGAAACAGCAGAGCAATGGAAAAAGAAGTACGAAGAGTTTAAACGTAAATATTGGACGATAAGAAAGGAATTGATGTGCAACGACTGTAAAGAGGAAAAACAAGACGGAAAGACGAGAGAATTGTGTAAGGACTGTAGTGCAAAATTGACTACAAAATTCGAGTTAGAACGTCGAGTCGACGACTTAAGACAAAGCGTGCAACATTGGAAAGAGTTGTATAACCAGTGCAGAGCAGGGCAGAGCTTAGCAGAGCTGAGCAGAACTAAGCAGAACAGAGCAGAGATGAGCTAAGCTGAGCTGAGCTGAGCTGAGCAGAGCAGAGCAGAGCTGAGAAGAGCAGAGCTGAGCAGAGAGGAGCAGAGCTGAACTGAGAAGATCAGAGCAGAGCTAAGCTGAGCTGAGAAGATCAGAGCAGAGCAAAGCTGAGCTGAGATGAGCTGAGCACAGAAGAGCAGACCTGAGCTGAGCAGAACTAAGCTGAGCTGCGCAGAGCAGAGCAGAGTGAGCACAGAAGAGCAGAGCAGAGCAGAGCAGAGCAGAGCAGAGCAGAGCAGAGCAGAGCAGAGCACAGCAGGATTGTACAAAGAGCCAAGACACAGTCAAAAGTCAAGCAATTGACCTTCATTTGTATCTATTGATAAGAACACTGGAAATTATATCTATTGATAAAAACACTCCTAATGGAGAAGTCGTCTACCTGGAAAACTCTCATTTCATCAAACGTGATGCGAAAACAAAATCAATACACACAGTGAAACAGCAAAAGAAGTATCAACTTGTGTACGACAAGAGAGTAATCCACGGTTACAACACTTTCCCCTACGGATTTCGCTGATTGGTGATCATAGCCAGTTAGAGAGGTTGGGGATAGTTATAAGGGACGTTGGAAGTCACACATCACTCAAAGCACATTTAACTGTCAACATGGAAAGATTGTATTTCCACCTAGTACGTGTCTACGCTAAACGCTATTTCTCTCTGATTGCATTCCGTCGCACACCACCTGAACAATGGTCATCTCTTCTCATAGAATTGGAACCAATGAACTATGGTCGTTTATTGTGTTTCTATGCCTACATGGATTACTGCAACGTGTCTTTTAGTGAACAATACGAATTTCACAAAACACTATGCGAAAAATACCCAACGCATTATCCCTCTATCTGGTGGATGCTTTTGCAGGTTATAAAAAGCAGATAAAACATATTTTGTCATCATTTACAGTTTAACCATGGGCAATATCACAAGTCGGCTATGCCAACCCCCTCTTCCAAACCTATCCTTTAAAGAAATGTGCCAGAGGATGTGTTGTTTAGTTGTCTGCTGTGATAGTCAAGTGCACATTGATTATAGCGATGCCTCAGATGAAGAAGAAGAACAAGAAGTACATGAACGAGAAATCTCACAATAAAGTCTATCAACTTTTAGAGAAACTGAGCAGAGCAGAGCTGAGAAGAGCAGAGTTGAGCAGAGAAGAGCAGAACTGAGTTGAGCTGAGCTGAACTGAGAAGATCAGAGCAGAGCTAAGGTGAGCTGAGCTGAGGTGAGCACAGAAGAGCAGACCTGAGCTGAGCTGAGCTGAGCAGAGCAGAGTGAGCACAGAAGAGCAGACCGGAGTTGAGCTGAGCTGAGCAGAGCAGAGCAGAGCAGAGCAGGATTGTACAAAGAGCCAAGACACAGTCAAAAGTCAAGCAATTGACCTTCATTTGTATCTATTGATAAGAACACTGGAAAGCAACGAAAAGACCTAAAATCGTACGGAAGCCAAAGAACTGTTAACTTATTTGCTCTAAACCCCTTAAAGGTAGCATTTTCGCCCTGGCATTTTGGTACCTTATTCAGCATTTAAACTGTTTAAGTCGAACAAATCACAGTTCCTGTATATGTGACTTGCAAAACACCAAGTTTAAAACAGAAAAATCACGTGCTCGATCAGAAGGAAGAATTTCTACCAGCTCTCGCCACTTTGATTGCTCCTCTTGCTGTGAATTTACTGGGTAACTTTTTCAAATGAAGCACGTTCAGAAGATGTTGATGGTTCCTGAACATTTACTGCAAACTATGGAGACAGAACATCGATTGACGGCTCCTGCTCAACTCACAACTTTAACACGGCTTGATCAAAACATGAAACAAATAATGGATTCCTCTTTGGCGGAAGATCAAAAAGTTTTGTTGTTAGATCATGCTCTGCAAAGGTATCGAGGATTAGTAAAACAGATGAAACGTGAAGTGAGTGTAAAACCTACAGTGGTACTACCCAAATCAGACCCAGCGCCTCCAACAGAGACAACGCCAGGTGTAAACAAGCATGCCTCCACACCTAAAGTTGAGAGCCCGAGGAAAACACCAAGACAACTACCACCCACACCTGCGAGTACTAAACAATCAAAAATTCCTGTCAGAATGGAAACACCCCTTTCCGCTTTGCCTGAAGAATCTGTCCACGCGATAATGATGGAAACACCTCCAGATTCCAAACGCAAAACTGTAAAGCGACGTTACAAACCAAAACCGCCCTTAGTGGCAAGGTTACGCAGCAATAGACAATGGGAACCTTACTAGTTGGATCAACTTCTGCAAAGGTATCAGGGATTAACCAAACAGATGAAAAGTGAAGTGAGTGTAAAACCTACAGTGGTACTACCCAAATCAGACCCAGCGCCTCCAACAGAGACAACACCAGGTGTAAACAAGCATGCCTCCACACCTAAAGTAAAGACCCCAAGGGAAACACCAAGACAACTACCACCCACACCTGCGAGTACTAAAAAATCAAAAATTCCTGTCAGAATGGAAACACCCCTTTCCGCTTTGCCTGAAGAATCTGCCCACGCGATAATGATGGAAACACCTCCAGATTCCAAACGCAAAGCTGTGAAGCGACGTTACAAACCAAAAACACCCTTAGCGGTAAGGTTACGCAGCACTAGACACTGGGAACCTTACTAAACCTGAAAAAACCGGTTTTTATTAAGTGACTATATAAAAACAAAGTAAACGACTCCCTGCTCATTCTCATTTGCTTTACACGATGGTTCCAAATATTGTTTACGGTAACTGTAACGATTGCGACGACGATGAAAAGGTGAAGCGAGCCTACTGGAATTGTCTAGCGTTCTTGGTGTATAACGAACTTAAGGAAAAAGAACTAAGTGTTATCCAAGACATTCAAAAACTGATGGTATGTTTACGCGAATCCCTGGATAAATGGAAAACAATTGCATACTGGATCTGGCACGATCTACTGGATATAATGGATTTCATTGCACCCGAAAATCAAGACTGGATTGACGACATTTCTCCAAAGGATGAAGAGATTGAGATCATCAAAGTCATCATATATCCTGACCAGTTTGGCAAAACCTGTTGGTACTGGTTAGATCTGATTGTTAATGAAGTTGACGAGGTTGACCGGTGAAACGTGTAAAACCGGTTAGGCAGAAATATCAATGAAAACTATATAAGGGCTCCATGATTTTATTCTTTCAAGTCAATGTCAAGATGAGTTACTCAAAGTGTGGACTTTGCCTTAAAGATCTTGAAGTGATCAGACCTGCCTCTGGTATACCTTACATTCGGTGTGTAGACTGGAAGTTGTGTCCCTTCTTTTGTCGCGAAGAGGATGTTCACGCTTACCAACAATGTATCAGAGATCGCGTGATACCAGGATACATTGCATTTGAAGGTGGACAGTTGCCTTACTGCAGACACATGGATGTTGCCACGTTAAGAGTCTCAAGATCTCAAAACAATCCTTTCCGGCCCTATTTTACCTGTAGAAGAAGAAACGAAATGTGTAGATTCTTCCAATGGGCCGACGAACAACCTGTCAATGAAGAAACTCAAATACCATCTCCGTCATATTTCCCCGAGAAACAAATGTCATCAAAAGAAGACAAGCCCAGCTACACGCCAAGACCCAAACTGCAAAGACAATTTGCCGTTACAGAAAATTGGAGTCATTGAACACTGAGAATTATCTCATCCTTGAACATTTAGTTAACAATTCATATTTATTCAAAGTGCGTTTGAGATTGTAAACTTTGCCTTTATCCAATAAACGTTCATTCAAAACAAAGAATTTTGTTTCCGTGTGGTATTTACTTTATTGATTCCGTCATTTTGAATAATTACGTTGACTTTTCCAAAAAAAAAAAAACCGGTTTGACCAGTTACCAAACAAGATACGTGCGCCATTTTGAATAATCAAATCGTACCGGATTCAAAACTGGTTTGACAAGTTTGACCGTGCTCCCTGATTGGTTGTCAGTCATGCCTTTGTTCTTCTTCTATATAAGTGCGACACTACCCGGATGGTTGGGCGGCTCATTAACTCCATTGCAACGCATACATCACTCCTAAAAAACTCATGTAATATTCAACAATAAATACTCAAAACAATACCATGCATAAATAATAAACTTCCATAGTCTCCCTCATACACCTACGTGACATGCATCTCATTAAATAACTTCATGAACCTACGTGACACCCATCTCATTAAACCAGTTCATGAACCTACGTGCCACGCATCTTATTAAACCAGTTCTGGATATTCAGAGCTCATTAACTCAGGCCTGTTGAATTCATGAATAATTTCGCCTAGTCATTCCCGGGATACTACTGATACCACATGTTGAATAATGCCGTTGAAAATTACTATCATATTCAAGTTTTTGTTGTTCTGAAAACCTGTCAGTCTCGGCCCTGTAATTATCTACTAGAAGAAGGGAAAGAGTTATTTGTTGATAGGAAGTGTCCAAACTTCTCTGTGTGGTTTTGTAAACGCGAAGAGTGGTTAAAAAAGCTAATTTGAATATGGGGCTCCGACCGCGCAGACCGATTTTCTTATTTTTCTCAAAATCTCGAAAAAAATTTAAGCTAGGTTTGTTTTTTGCCTAATGGCTACAAATGGACAAAAAAATCAAAGAAATCAATTTTGAACTTCGCACGAAATCAAGATTTCGCTCGGTTTTCCTGAAAGTCCCTCTCAATGTCCAGATATAGTAGGGCGAACAAAACAAACGATCACGACATATGAGCGCTTTTGAAAAAAAATATAGTTATGAAAAAACGCGAATATTTTCCAAACGCGACGATGATTTTTTTCTCATTAATGTCAACAAGTCAACAAAATTTTTTCGAATTGAAAAAAAAATCTACTGATTTTTCCTTTTATTTTTAGGCATGAGAAAATGCAGCATAAATGCAAACGGCTTTATCTAGTTTCTTGTGTCTAATCTCGGTGAAACTCGTCGAATTTGCCACGCCACATGCTTCATTCATTGCTTAAAAAATGCACGAATCACAAAGCTCAGCCGCAATTGTATCCGTGGCATGTTTATTTCCAGGTGCTAAATAATCTTGAGAACGCGGTAAGTTTGAATAATTTACTGAATAAAAGACGAGAAGTAGCTATCTTGAGCAATAAATGAAAGCGAAATTACTTAATAAAGTTGGCGAAACATAACATGGTGTTGTTTGTTATCGATCTTTATAACATGTTTGCAAGCAATTTGGTGCTATTGTACGTCTGGCCACATTAACTGTGTAAATAATTATGACAAGGCAGGAGAGCTCAGGAGTTTTCTGTCGCTTCCAGCGTTGTACAGGTGTCGAAATTTGCTCGAATTTCAACCACAACACAAAGACACAGGAATGCTTTTCTTAAAACTACTTGCTCATACCTCGTCAAACTCAGCAACTAGCCGCTTCTGAAAATCCAATATCATTTCAAAATAGCCGCCATATGGTGCGTTAACAAACTAGCTCAAAATAGACTGGACACCAGTCAAATAAAACCCCACCGGAGGGGGCACTTCTTTCCAGTCGAGCGTCGAGTGATCGTAAAAATAAGAAAATCTTAATCAAATAATAAGCAAACGAAACGCATTTTAATTAATGTTTGTATGGATACATAATTAATTCGGTGCATATAGTTACATAATTAACTATTGAATACGCTTTGTGCCATTCGAAAAAAGTCTGCCTGATCGCAATCAAAGCATTTCAGGGGAAGGGAGAAGGGAACTTTTCGCATAAATGTGTGGCAGCATATATGCACTCCGGTTATTAGGCCACCATACAAACATTAAATGAAGAAGTCGCTTTACCAAAAAATTCAAACAGGGAAGGAAAAAGCGTTTTGATCGTCAAAAAGCTGTTTCATTTTTCACTTGAAAAATGAGAAATGTATCTGCTTGTCGACGAACTTAAAGGGGCAGTCTCACCAAGATTTAGTACTACTTCAAAATCCAATGAAGGTGTTGGGATTAATTGGAAATCCACTAACAGTCGCCTAACCTTGCTGAAACGCATTGTACTGGTCACGGACGTTGTTTAAAACTGGTGTGGCTATGGGAGGGTAGGGGAGAAGTGGTCTCAACTTGTGTTCAATCAAGACTTAACTGTACACGTTCTGATCTTTCCATCTTTTGGCGGCGTGTCAACGTCTTGATCAATCGATCGCGTGGGTAGAAGTTTATAAAAGTATATTTTCACTCTTTATTAGTTTTCAGATCTACTGTCATGGCAAGAAATGGATACAAGAAGATCTCTACTGGTGAGGATAAAGAAATAGTCAGCTTTGTGTCTCTTCGTTTCTTCCAATGGATGAACAGTATCTTCAAGACAGGCAGCGACCGACCATTAGATCAGAATGACTTTTTACCGCTTTCAAAAGAAAACTCTGCTTCTTCTTTGACAGAGCAGCTTCAAGAAAACTGGTACAAAGAAAACACAAGGTGCAAACGAAATGGAGAAAGGCCTAAACTTTGGAAAAGTGTCATAAAAATGCTGTCTTTAAAGGACGCCGTTATTATTATCTCAATGGATGTTTTGAATTCCTTTACTCGCGTACTTCAACCACTGTTTCTAGGATATCTTATTGCTACACTGATGTCAGCTGAGCCACAGAAAAATAATCTTCTCTACGGTTGTACATTTGCTTTGTGCATTAATGCTTTGAATCAGCGGCATTAGTATCCATCACCATGACTACAGATGTGAGCTGTTGGGTATCAGAATAAGTTGCGCCTTAAAAGGTTTAGTTTACAGAAAGGTAAGCACCAATAGAATACAAAGTAGCCAGACACTTAGAGCAGCCTAGCTAGATCCTGTTTCCATGTGACAAAGTTAGTTTAGGGGGTGGCTTTCCAATGGCTGCGTCGCGTTCACTTCCATTCAATGGTTCCCTAACGTTTTCATTTGAAGTTGGCAGTTAAATAATAAAAATGCCCAGTTTGTATTTAGAGGGTTACACTTGCCTGCTAAAAAAGAATACTAAGTGCTCAGTTGGAGCACTTCATCCAAATAAGAATCAAAATTAGTTCAGATTGAGAAGACTAATTGCATTCAAAAGGACACAGTTTAAGTTCATTCAGCGTAAGTTCAAGGAGTATTGTTTACATTTTTGCCAGCGTTTTCCAAAAACGCGACAGCGATTGTGTCACTTTCAGCCTTCTTTAGCTACAGGCAGAAGGTTAAATTTACGTTTCTTATTTTTCAGACGCTACGTCTCAGCAAGCCCGGATTGTTAAAATTTACAACAGGTCAAGTGATTGACCTTATATCAAACGATGTTCAGTGGTTGGAGGAAGACACTGTCAAGTGGATTTTCCTCGATGCTTTTTCTTCCCTTGAACTCGTGACGGTAATGGTTTTACTCGTGTATTTCATTGGCTGGCAGGCTCTTATGGGAGTCTTTTTTCCGTGTCTTCTTGTCCCATATTTCGCCGGGCTGTCATATGTTAGTTCTGAATTGCGCCTGCGCACAGCAGCAGTACCTGACCAGCGCATCTCCCTGAATGAACCAGGTGGTTTCTGGGATCCGTGCCATCAAGACCCATGCATGGGAGGACGAATATCGAGAAAAAATTAAATATACACGAAGGTAAGAAAAAAATGCGTGGTTAATGTTGAGTCAGTGAACCTTCTGCAAGTAATTCGATGCACTGCAGCTATAAACTACTTTTTTAAGGAAACGCTTGTCGTTTCCTATTGCACACTCGTGAATTTGATTGATTGTATTGGTTGTCTTATCGTTCACTTTTCGCTGATAGACCATGATCGTGACCGCGATACCTTAACACTAAACTTAACTGGCATTCAACATGAGAACATAACTAAAATTGTGAGGATGGCGCTCTTGTGATAAACAACAACATACATTATTTATCCTGTCTAAAGTCATATCACTGATAATCTTTTTATTGTTTTCAGAAGTGAAATTAAATTCATCCGAAAGAAGAGTGCCATTCTGTCAAGTGTTTTTGCCCTGCAGCACACTTCAACACCAACGGCGACCCTGGTATCTATCATTACTCTTGTGCTAACGGGTCAACCTCTCACACCTGTTGGTGTTTTCATGCTGCTGGGTTTTATCGATCTCGTGACTACAGTGACATGCTCGGAAATCGCCTCTGCTTTGTTGCAAACATACGGCGCTTATGCTTCGCTGCAAAGGATAGAAGACTTTCTTCTTTTGGAAAACCTGGCTGCGATCTCAATAAATCAGTGTAGGGAAGAAGGCAGCTCAACCGAACTTGTGAGTGGTCATTTAGATCAAAAGGGGAAAGTAGAAGAAGTTTTCAATGTTGATCAAGTAGAATATCAGGGCAAACCCAGAACTTTATACGTATCGAATCTGACGTACAATCAAATCGAACGAGAAGATAAATTCATTTTGAAGGATATCGAGTTGGCCACAGGATCACCAAGTCTAACTGTCATCACTGGATCAGTGGAAAATCTACTCTTCTTTCAGCGATCGCTGGCGAGGTCTCAGGCATAAGCGGAACCATCACTTACCAAGGGACTCTTGTTTATGTTCCTCAGACGGCTTGGATTTTCTCCGGAACCATAAGAGAAAACATTTTGTTTGGTCAGTCATACGATAAAGCAAAGTACACCAGAATAATCGAAGCATGCGCCCTCACAGAAGAAATCCAGCGGTTCCCTGATGGTGATGAAACAGTTGTTGGAGAACGCGGTGAAGTTCTGAGTGGAGGTCAACAGGCAAGAGTAAGTTTAGCACGTGCAGTGTACGCTGATGCAGACCTTTACTTGTTGGACGATCCTCTGAGTGCTGTGGACTTTAAGGTTGGCCAACATATCTTTGATAAATGCATCAAGGGCCTACTGGGTGATAAAATCCGAGTGGTAACATCACATCTAGAACATTACATAAAAGAAGCTGACGACGTAATTGTGTTGCACAAAGGTCGTGTGTTGGAAAGGGAAGTTTCACTGAGCTAAAAGAAAAAGGTATTCTAAATACAACTGTTGACCCGCTCCATAAGGGGATTAGGAACGGCAATAAGCTAAATCTGGAGAAGGAACAGAAACACGAAGTTGGTGAAAGTTGTAAAAGAATGATGCCACTACCCAGTGAAGCCAAGGGTCTGGAAATATCGCAAGAAGATCGTGCAATCGGAGTGGTGTCATCCAAGCTTTATTGGGAATACTTCAGAAGTGGACAACATTCGCTAGTGATCATTGCAGTAATTTGTTTGTGTTTCATAACTCAAGGTAATCCTTGGCTTCTCATTCTTGTTGTTCCGTTGACTGTGGTAGTCGTGTATATATCCAGGTATTACTTCAAGACGTCCAGAAAGCTGAAAAGGTTGGAGTCCATATACCGTAGTCCCGTCTTCTCCCACATTACAGAGACCCTGAATGGACTGGACACGATTCGGACAAGAGGCAGACAAAAGGATTTTGTTGATCAATTTTACAGGTATATTGGCAACTTCTTTATCCGAATGCAGATCGATGTTGAAGTGGTACGAAGGAGATACAATGCAGCGGGGTAGCGCTAACTCAAATGCACTGAACCAACTCTGTAATGGTATCTAATGGCACGTTTTCTTGCAGGGCACTTTGGTGGGCTTTGGAAAGTAGCCATTCATTAATACCATATCACCTTGTCACCCAGTAAATTTGAGCCACGAGGATATAAAATATAACTCAAGCTAACTTAGTACATCTCGCGAAGACCGCAGGCTCATTCAATTCTTGCAGACGCGCTGATTATGCCATACGGAGCAAATTGATTATTGCTTTAAAGATATTTCGCAGAGGTGGATAGAACGGCGCGAGCACTATTGTCCGCAGTGTCAATTCACGGGGCACGGTAATGCACCTTACCAGCATCCTACTTAAAGTCAGTTATTGTCTGGTGGCAAAAGTTAACCAATCATAAAAAAGGGGATAATAAGAAGAATGATAATGCAATATAAAAGCAATACTTGGACAGATGTATGGCCATTTTTACTTCTCAGAAGTTAAAAAGGAACCAGCTGTACCAGACAACTTTCTGTTAAATGATCTTTTTAATGTTGTTTTTGTTTTTATCAGCTTTTGCTGGACTTGCACTTGTTTATGTCATCCGGACTACCGATAGGACTCAATTCGCTGTGAGGCAAACTTCGGTTGTAGAGAATTTCATGACGTCTGTTGAGCGAGTTATGACATACATCAAGCTCGACTCTGAGCCTGAATACAAAGTGAAACGACTTCCCCAGGAAAACTGGCCACGCGAAGGTAATATCACATTTCAAGATGTATCACTGACATACTATCGAGGTGGACCTCGCGTACTGAAGAAAATCAATCTTAACATCAAAGGAAGAACAAAGATCGGTGTTGCAGGCCGCACGGGTGCAGGGAAGTCATCTATTGTGGCAGCTCTAATGCGCATGCCTGACGCTGATGGAGAGATAACTGTCGATAATGTTCGAATAAAGGAGATCAACCTTCAAGAAGCTCGACGATGTATATCCGTTCTTGGCCAAAGCCCAGTCCTGTTCAGTGGATCCCTGAGAAAAAATCTCGATCTTGTGGAGCAGTTTCACGATGCAGATCTGTGGCGAGCTTTAGAGGATGTGCAACTGAAAGAGTTTGTAGAAAGTCTAGATGGAAAGCTGGATCACGAGTTGTTGGAACATGGTGCAAATGTCAGTGTAGGAGAACGGCACTTAATTGGTTTGGCTCGTGTGTTGCTACAGCAAAGCAAGATTGTTATCTTGGATGAGCCCACTGCACACGTGGATCCAGACACAGAACAAACAATCTGGAACGTAGTGCGTGAGAAACTAAAGGACTCCACAGTTATCACTATAGCTCATCGTTTGAACATCATTAAAGACTGTGACATGATTTTGGTTTTAAGAAATGGCGAGGTTGACGGATTTTACAGATTTGATTCACTAGTGAATAGGGAAGGAAGTGCCTTGAATGAAATGGTCCGAGTTGCAGATATTTAATTGAAATGTTTGCACTAAACGTCGTGTGTTTGAATTAAATGTGTGGATTATGAAGCCACATATTATAGCATAAATAACTAAACTACTACTTATGAATTGCGGTCACTTCGCTCCATGGTCAGATCGCTCCCAGTTAGATCGCTTCCAACCAAAGTCATATCGTTCCCATCCAAGTCTCACACTTAAAGAACGAGAAATACTCTAGGTCGTTTGAAAAGAAGTCACTTTAGTTTGGGAGCGATATGACATTTTTGATGGCGCGATCTGACTTTGGTTGGGAGCGATCTAACTGGTAGCGTTCTGACCATGGAGCGAAGTGACCAGATACCCTACTTATGGTTAACCACTAACAACACTTTTACCTGAATCGACTAACTCCGGCACGTCCTAAATTAGGGGTTTAGTGACTTTACTCTTTGCATTATCAGGCATATCGTTATTTTTATACTCCCTTTTGTAAAAGGAATTTTACTAGCTGCCATGCGCTTTTAGAAAAATATAAAAGTAAAGTGCAGACTCCATTCTAAGTTGTGAAACGAGGAGAAATGCCCTGATAAACACTTCCCATCTCAAGCGCTTCTTGAGATGGGTGCTTATTTAATTTTTCCTTATCGTGCCCAAACGTCATTTATGTTTCATTGTAATGTAACATTTGCGAATAAACAACATAACGTGTGCATTCTGTACACAGCTGTTTGTATATTTCTAGTAGCTAGGTATCTCAAGGGAGTTTACAGACTCACGGCGAATATTTCAAAATTCAAAGCTTACGAAAGTTATACAAATCGTACAAACGCTAGCTGAATGTCGCGCCAATAATGTTCCAGGCGTTTGTTTGGTTAGGGAGCAGCGAGAAAAACGGCGATCGAAACATGAGCGGAGGGGTGTGGGGAGAAGCGGAGAGAGCGAGGGAACGCCTGTGAGCTTAAAACAGAAGCTCTTTCCGCCCACGTTCAGACCGCGACAAGACCCGCGTAGCATGACCGCAGATTTTTGCAGCTTGTAGTGCAAGCCAACACAACTCCTACGTTGGTGAAATTTGTACATTTGCCGTTTTATATTAAATTCGGTCTTTCGACCGTTTTGCTTTTCACTTGTTTCTGAAGGGCACTATATATAATTTGAGGGCAGAAAAAGTTGAACAGAGCCGTAAGTTAAGCTGTGTTCACATTAAATCCGAAACATATTTAGAGTAAACATGTTTATTAATGCATTGTTCATATCAAACGTCAGTTTCAAACACGTTTCATGCCTGGTTGTGTAATTTATGCGGTTTTACGGTACCCGCAGAAATCTAACCGAAAAATGGAGCTCGAAATTACTATAACATTTCTATTGGTCCTTTGGTTTAGTGTCAAGTTTCAAGCCCTTCGGAGGTGAAGGGCTTTCCAGCGTTTAGCGAGCAGACAGCCTTTGCGCTATCTTCGGTAGAAGATAGCGCAAGAAGAATTGTTTGAAAATTTTGTCTGTCGTTAAGTTTCGTGGCGATATTCTCCCAAATATTCTGCTTTCAACCCATTGCCAATAATTGCCGTTTTATCGCTACATCAGCTTATATTTTAACTAAACATTTGGTCTCATAGTAGGCCATTCGTGGTCAGACTTATCATGTTTCGGCCTAGTGTGAACACAGCATTAGACTGTGGCCTTGCAAATGTCTAGAGGTCATAGGTCTGCACGGTTTCCTTATAGTTTGACACCTCAAGCTTGATGAGTCAAATTCTCTGTAATTCGGCACATTGTGTGGTTTCTCTTGGCTCATTTCTGTTTGCAAGATATGCTTTTTAAAGCGTATCTTAAAAGCTCTTAAAGTGTTCGCTCTGGAAGGACAAGATCTGAAATATCCTGCGAGAATGTTGATTACATGCATTAAGTTAATATTTGTGATGCCGGGCCCGGCTGTCTAATTTATTTTTGCAAGATGCCGGATCTTATCACGGATAACATATTTATCTTTATCAGGCTTCGTTGTAGTATCACTTCGAGAAATCTAAAAGATGGTTTTAGACATACATTTTGTGTTGTAAAGGTTATGCTTCTTGTCTCTTGAGCTCGATGTTTTGGTTTTACCTACCTTGTTCGTTGTATTACGTTCTGGCACCATGGTTCAAATGTAGCTTTGGAATTTCACACGCGCAATTCTGTTGACTGTATTGCGTGCTGTATATGCCACTTTATACCATGCCATAGAAAATACAGCCAATCAGAATACAGGAAAGCCGTTGTATATTCGACGGTATTCAACCCAACCTTTCCATCGTGCGCAGCGGTCTTATTCTCGACGAAATTTAGTCAGCGTATTTTCTATGCATGGTACAAAATAGTTACACAACACTTTCTCCTGGTATACTATGGAATATCCCACTTGTCACTTGTATTTTCTCGGTATACACACGAGCCTTTAGGCGAGTGTGTATACGAAGAAAATACAAGTGACAAGTGGGATATTCCATAGTATACCACTCGAAAGCGTTGCATAACTAGGTCTAACTAGTATATATGGTTGAGTTCATGCAAGACCATAGTTTCGATCCTCCATATGGATCTCATCAGTAGCCGGTATACGGTTCTCTGAGCTAGTGCAACTCGTACATTGAAAGATCTCGTGAATTGAAATTCAAACTCTTTCCAAAACCGGTTGACTAAATTCTTCAAGCAATCTTCCTGTTCTTTGCGAAGACTATCGACAGGAAAATCCTTGAGCGCGTTGTTTACAACAAATTTGAACTCTGCGTGACCATGACTTGTTGAAAGGTTCCTGGCCAAAGCCATACCTCATTTCTCATCAGGATCAAGGACGCTTAATTGTTGACAAAAGTATCAAAACTGACCAATCAGAGGGTATACCACAATGTTCCCAAACGTTCCCTCGCCCCTCGTCTTAGTCCCCTCTCAATTTTGTCCACTCGCCGTTCGTCACGCTAATCACGAATTTCGCGCTGCTCCCCCGCTAACCTTACGCCTGGAACAGGCTAGTAAACTGGAGGGAGGTGTGAACTGAATGATTTATTGAGACCCTCACCATGCAAACTTCATCGAACTTGTAACCCTACTTGGCCAAAACCACGAGCGTGAACTTGTCAATTTGCCTCCTGAACCAGGCTTTCTCGGCAAACAGTTGGATAGTTGGATTTATGGTTCATTTCACAACCGCATTGCCTTCAAGATCTCTTAAAGCTGTCAGTTGTCATGCACGCTTTACGGATGGAATTTACACGTACTAGATGAAGCCTGGAAAACTGCCTATTTAGGTAACTATAGCTATCTCGGTGGGTTTCGATCGATGGTGCAAACGACTCCATTACGAACGAAATTTCACTAGTATCGATGAAACAATCGATGCATGAGGAACTGCTTTTGTGCACAAATTATCAAGAAGTCTTGAAGCTTGAAAGTTCACGACAAAAAGTAAGCAATGGTCCCCTACAAAACTTCGCACTTTTGAGCTCTGATGATCATTTCTTTTTCTGCGCTTTAGATTTCTTTGGCGTTTATAACGAATCGCATAGAAGGCTTCTTTAGTAAAACGCGAACCCAGCCAACCACGGCCAATTTACAAACCAAAACGCGATTAGTAGCATCCAAAGTCAAATTAGAGTATAGTAGCATCCAGAGTCAATGAGACATGAGTCTGAGTCAAATCTAAAAAGACGCTAGTTAATTTAGAAAAAGTGCTGCCCTTACTAACAACTAAAAGCTAAGCCCAAGTAAACCAGATTGGAACTAACCGCAAGCCGAAATGGAATTGAACTAACCGCAAGCAAACCAGAGTAGATCTAACCGTAAGCAAACTGGAGTGGAACGAGCCAGAATCAAACTTGATCATGAGTGCTTACAAACTACTTAGTTTATGGGCAAATCGTAGTTTAAATAATAGATAAACTGCTTTGTGTTAAATTACCTTGACTCATTGACTCATTACTCATTCCCCTAGGTTCCACTCAATGAGACATTTGACACATAAAATAGGGGGCCTCCATGCCTTGACATCTTCTTCAAAACCATACAGCTTTTATCCCCCGTCCCATTATCGCAAAGCGATTTATCTATTATTATCTCGATGCTGGACACCTGCATGATGGGTTTACTGCAGCAACTGCAATCTCGTGAAAAATTCCTTTCCCTTACTGCTGCATGAGGGCAACAGAAAATCTCCAATTTTTTTAGATAACGTGAGAGACTCGAACAATAGATGTCATTACTCGAACAGAGAACTCAACGTGTCGCAACAAGTACCCTTTTTTGAAGTTTTACTCTACTAAATGCACTAAAAACTTTAGTTGAATCAAAGCTCTCTGGAGTGGTCATTCTCCCGGAAAACAGCGCTGAGGTTCACTGGTGATGAAGCATAATATAATGCGAATAACTTAACTGCTTTGGCCTAACTGTGATGCTTCTACTTTCAGCGATCACTCGTAAATTGTTTTAAAGTCGTTGGCAAATTGATACTTTCCATTAACGAATTGATGTTTTAATGATTATGAAACCTAGAAATAAGAAAGTGTAATTTTTAGAGTTCTAGAATGTTAATTCTATTGCCCGCAGTATCCTTACTGAACCATAGCAGAGAGAGGCCAAGTAAACAAAATTTATTGCCTTTGTCTTGATTGCTAGTTTTGGTGGTTGTCTTGAAACCTACAGCCCTGTTTTAACTGGTTGTATTTCAGAGACATCTATCAGTGGTGATTTCGATCGGCGTGACCATTAAGACACCGGTCAGTATCGATCTTCGAACGGCGAACTATAAAAATATTAACAATTCAAATTAACAGTAAGTGATAAATACGAAATATATTTGTTTGAATAAATCTAAGGCCCTGTTGTTTACTTCTAGCAATTCAAATTCAAAGACTTATACTTTCACATCATTTCACATCGAACCTTTTTGGCAAAGTAATTCTCCCATTTTTGTCTCGTGTCGTCATGACGTTGTCATGACGACACGAGAATATGCGAGGGGGAGAAGGTGCATTCCAAGGTGCATTCCATGCGCGTTTGCTTTGTGAGGCCGCGGAATTTTCCCGCCATGTCAATATTTTTCCCGCCATGTCAAGATTTGCTTTGTGAGGCCGCCGGATTTTGTGCGCGCGTGCGCGCGTTGTGAAAGAACAAATAATTTTTATTTATAAGTAGGAGTTCAAAAATCTTGCTGCATTGAAAATTTTTTGCTTTTGTGCTGGTTCATTGTAATCGTTTGTCGGTTGGGAGTGTTCATTGTAAATGGCTTTTTAGTTGAACAGAATTGAACTTTAATTTAAGGGAAAATCACGGCGAAGAATGTAAAGCAGTGAAAGAGATGTATTAAATTTGAGCAGTTTTATTAGATGAAATTTTTGTACATTTTTTAAATGGAATGATTGAGACAATTAGGAAAGAGTGTTTGATTTATGAACTTGCAGCGAACGCAAATTCTTAGTGGTCCAACAGGCAATATAAATGGAACAGAAATAAGGCCCCTTTTAGCTGTCGACAGTGCCTATTCACTAACGAACTGGCTAGTGAAACCCTAGCCGGACAGACAGCATTTGGCATGTTGAAAGTTCGTTGGAGAATTGCGTTGAAAAAGGTTGGACAAAAAACGAGCATCCTAAAAAAGACTATGATTGCTACGTGAGTTTTGCACAACAATTGTAAGTATCGTTTCAATAACAGAAGATAAACGATTAGATAAAGACAATTATTTTGATGCTAAATCTTTAAAAATGTCAACTATGGCGTTTGTTTGTTTGTTCCATTTGCCTGCTCTGGGCATCACGGAACATTTCAGCTGATCGTTCAAATCTTGCGTTGTCCTGTTCCATACTCTTTTCACACATTTCAATAAAAGAACTCTGCATGCCAGTCTGGAGTCGTACTTTCTCCCCTTTCTTTAGTCAGGATGTTGAAATAGGGGAAGCCTTCTTTAATTTTCTGAATTCCATCTTCTCCAGTCGAGCGAGATCGCTGCTTGAACTCGTACTCTAGATTCCGCTGCCGTTTCTTCACCTGCTGTAGCATTCTCTGGCTTTCTGGACACCTTTCTTCATACGAAGAATAGATATCGTTCCAGATTTTGATTTTTTTCTTTGTCAAACTCCCCACAGCTTACTAAATTTGGGGGCCCACGCTTCAAGAAGTTCGTGCGTTTCTTTCTCAGTCCTGTCAGCAGACTTAACGCGAGGTTTTTTCGTTTTGTGTTTGCCGTAGCAAGTACTTCGACATCACTTGCAACTGAAGACTGAGGCGATGGCATGCTTCTTCCCAGTAGAATTGGTGATCATCGAGAAATGTTTATCAGTACGCTGAGATAAAATCATTTTAAGTCGGCTGCATTAGGGGGCTAAAAAAAGCCTTAAGCTTAACTTATCTTACAAACATCTCAAAAGTTAAAGGGCAACTCTTGGCTAGAAAACTATATTTCAGTAAAGGCTTCCGAATGTTTCCAAAATTACACAGGAAGCAAAAAAATTTGAATTCACAAGCTTTTTTACCGGTTAATTTTAACGCAAAACTTCGTATTTTACCGCTTTTGTGACATTTCGCCATGAATGCTTCGATTATGATCACGAGATGTGATACGTTACAGGTGTGGAACCGCAACAAGCCACGAACATGGCTGACTCAAATTCTTGCAGTGAGAGCTCAACTTCTGCTAGCGACTCCACTGATTTTTAGAGAGCTATAGGAGGGGATATGTCAGGGGATGATTAAGAACCCTCTATGGCATTTCAACCCTGGCGTTTTGAGCCTCCAGGGAAAAACAGCGAGACAGAGAAAGGGAGTAAAATATCGAACCTCCTCACCGCCGACGGCGACAAATGGTGAGTGAATTGAAGTCTTAAATGTACAGTTTCTTTCTCTATTACCTCGGCCAGTTGCTTGTGAGCTAAGTCAAACCTGAAAAGCCTTGTTATTATTTGCATGTACGCGAGAAGCTTAATTAAACATGCTTTTATACAACCAAACTGTTTGCTGCATTTTGTTGTTTATATTCGGTCTTCAAATATTTTTGCTCATGTTTATCACAGTTATCACAATAGTATATGTTTTGAGCTTCAGCCTAATGTACACTATCTATCTTGTGCGTTTGAAAGCTTGCAAATACAGAAACGCAAGTTAAATTCTTTGTCTCCTTTGTGTTACCGATTTTCCTAAATTCTGCTCGAAAACGAAGAATTCTGCCGGCGAAATGCCAGCTACCGAAACTAGACTATAATGCTCGAAATTCTGCGGCAGATTTTATCTAGAACATACTCAGGCTTGCAGTTAAATGTGGACAAGACTCTGCTGGGTCTCTTCACTCCTTTTGTTGGGAGAAGGGAGTTTGCGCTTTCTGTAGTTGAAACAACTTGCCGCGAGGAAACTTTGTTCAAGGTTGTTCGTGCATGCTTGTATGCGTAAAACTGTAGAATGATTTTGTTAACTGATTACTGCCACCGGGACTATTACACGACCCTGCAGTGCGTGATTTTATATTTATCGGTATAATTAAGTTGTCATGTTTTTATTTTGCAATTTCTTATCTTTTTGCGAAAAGCACCCCCACGAAAATCGAAAATTGTGCTGTGTTCAGTTGGCTCCTTATTACTTTCGCGTTTGCTTGCGTTTTAATTCATGGTTTGCATTTGAAATGGTCGTTGCGCTCTTCGTGTCTTACAACTTTTGGCATGTTTTCCTTTAGTTATCTCGTCAACTGACATCTGCTCGAATCTGCACACGAAACTCTTTCGTGGTCAGGCTAGGGAGGGTGAAGGGAAAGAGCGTGACACGCTTTCATACCCGGGTTTCATGCTACACCCCAGGTTGCCTAATTTACAACAATTGTTTCTCAAAAGGAATCACAGAATAAGTACTTCACCCAACACTTCTTCTCTTAGTTATCCGGATATTGTTTTATATTTGATTCCCCATTTCTTCGCATAATTTTATATCCCGCGAGAGCGCCTCTGCTAGCGCGCGGGGTAGTGGCTTCTTATTGCGCAGTACCAGAAGTCCATAACTAGAAGTCTACATCTCTGGTAATAGGCTTTGAGATATGTCTTTCGCGTGTACCTCGCGCTCCTCGCGTGTAGGCTATTTTTAGAACAGCTTTGCCGCGAACAAGTAGCCAATCACATTGAAGTATTTTTTAATTCGCGCCTTTGATTGGTTGAACAAATTTTTGAAGAAAAGCAGAACTGCAGAGGACGAGTGAACTCGAGCGAACGGCATTACGAAATTTCTGTTTGTTGGTCATCGTAATTTCCGTTTTGTGAGGATTAAATCGTCTGGACAAGAATCATCAGGCCATCTTTCATCGATGACGATAGCATCGAAGTTGTAAAAATTCGGAGCATCCAAATAAGCGAGAGGACCTCAGTGTTTTGGAGTCAGAATACGAAATGGCAGCGGGCAAGATAGACTAATTCCGAGTCAAATTCAAAATGCGAAGACACTAAAGATTAATGGTACTCTCAAGATGAAGACAGGCATTAAGAGAGCAAGTGCATTTTGGCACAGGTTCGTTGCTATTTTGAAAAACAAAACCGTGGTCCCTGAAACGCTCAACATCGAGCGCGGAATGAACAGAATGAAGTTTGATTCGTTTGAGAACAACATTCAGAGAAAACGACAAGTTTGGCGAGTTTCGCATGTTTTTGGAATTATAAGGACGGCATGAAAACAAAAGACTGACTAAGGTAATGTACTTGTTTTAATATGAATAGAAATACGAGTTTAATTCATCGAACAATGATGATTTCATTCACATCCGTCAAAAGTTTAATTCAAGTTGTGCTTCTCGGGCACTTCGCAGTGTGCAGCTATTGTGTTGTGTATGTTGTTCAGTATTTTAACACGAGGATATGCTGTACAAAATAAAGACACACTTAACTACTAAAAGTTTGGGGAACTTCTGTTCATAAATTCTCTCGTAAATTATAAAAAGTCGACCTGTTTGTTTTGTGAGTTTGTCTACGGAAACCCGGCGACGGGTTGCTTTTTCACTCGCCTTCAAATGCCACTGAACAGACGTTTGAAATCACTATCTACGATACTACTTCTGTCGAAATGTGAGAATTAAAGAGAATGGCCTGTCAAGTGTTTTGATGTGATTTGATTTATTTCACCTGCCACTTTCCAAAATATTCGGCCGCAACTTAGAACTCCAATCGTGTCGAAATACTGGGTCACGTCATTTTCTCGCGAGACATCAGTTTCTAAAAATAGCGTACACGCGAAAGACATAGCACGCGCCCCAACCCCAGATGTAGACTTCTAGTTATGGACTTCTGGCAGTACTGACCTGCACGCAAATCACGCGCGCCTTTCGAAGGCATATACTTCAAAGAAACACTACATTTGCTGGTGGGAATTGCTTTCTATTTTGCCAATTAACAGCAGGAGAAATCTGAGGGTGGCTGCAAATTTCTCAACAACAGAATCAAAATATATCGGTCTGTTTCCGAACACGTGGATTTCGCTTACATATAGGACATATAGAGGCTCAGTATTCCTGCTCATAAATGAAGAGATTTCTGACAAATTATGGGAGTCAGCACTCGCAGACCCTTTTGAATTTACTATCTACTCCAGACAAAAGGCATCTTTATCACGATATGGTGCAAGAGAGGATGCATCGTATTATAAAGCTATGTACATTTGCTGACCTTAGAAGGCCGATCAATCTGACGGATTTGTTTCGTTTCACAA
The DNA here is from genome assembly GCA_963693305.1 of Meandrina meandrites. Lineage (NCBI taxonomy): Eukaryota > Metazoa > Cnidaria > Anthozoa > Scleractinia > Meandrinidae > Meandrina > Meandrina meandrites. Next base: position 13,415,161 of record OY855912.1, on the reverse strand, counting down.
ACACATGATTTACTCTTTTTAAGTTTATTTCCTTTCATATTTAAGCACTGAAGCACTACCTTTTTTTATCTTGGACATCATTGAACAGCATAGGGTCTTTCTCTCCTTGTCATTCTCATTTATGAAGAGAAGCTTGGCGTGTTTTCCTCTTATCAGAAGTAAAAGCAAATCTGCCTTCCACACCTGTGACGTAGCATCACGTGACGCACCAAAATCCGAACGTTTTCAAAATGGCCGCCAAATTAGCGTAAAAGAAAATTCGTAGTAAATTGATTTTGGCCGACATCTAAAAAATTTTACCTTCTAAAGATTCCTATTGCTATAAACAACTTATAGAAAAAATAAAAAAAATCGGGGTAAATTTCCCAAGAGTTGCCCTTTAACAAGGTCAAAGACAGACCTCACGCTAAGAAACCCAGATAAGAAGATGTGGTGATATTCGGCCGGGATGGGACCTGAAGACAGGAGCGGTAAGCGGGAATTTCAAGAAAGAGCCGGAGCGGGATTTTGTGTTTTTATGCAGTCGCGATGCGAGAATCTTTACGGAAAGTTTTTTCGTAACTGCATAAAATGTAATTAACAAAATTTGACTGGAACAAATTGCTTGATCTGTGTAGCGGTGTAGGCTTTCAAGTACGGAATAGGTTAATAGTGTAGTGTTACAAGTGTAGTGGTAAAAGGGCTCTTTACCTGGTAAAAATCATAAATAATATGTGCTCTGTCATTTTGTTTTTCCGCGTGCTTTGTAATTTTGTTTTCCCGGGTGTTTTGTCATTTTCATGGCCTGTTCACCATTTTTATTTCCCGCTTATGAAAAAAAAGACTAAAAATTATCTCAGCAAAATGTTCCCCCAAGGTAAATTTATGGCGGTGTGAAAAAGAACAAAAGAATCGCCTATGAAAGTTACCGAGGCAAATAGGTAGGTTTTCCAAGTACCCCAAGATAAAATGACCAATCGCGAGGCAAACCTCAAAGATAAGCAAATAAAATAAACAGAGAAATTTGAAATTAAATATGATGGCGAGAGGTTTAGATTTTCTGAGGTCAGCTTTGCGTGTTCAAGGCAGCAAAAACGTGGTCTTTCTTAGAATCATAGCTTGATGGCTTGCTGATTTGTAAGTAAATGCTATTTTTTTGGAAATTTGGCGTTTAAATACAACACTAGTCAAGGAAGATCTATAGTGCGTTTTCTTATATGTATTTCGATTTCATCTCAAGGTTTAGAAAAATCCAACAAAGAGATTTATATAAACCGAGTCCTGGCCTTCTATTTCTTCGCTGTTTGAAACACTGACATAACAAAGCAGTAGAGGACTGTCGAAACAGTATAAATAATAAAAGCGAGATGATGCTAAGCAAGCACCCTCGAATTACCCATTTTCGCATTTCGCGCCGAAAACAGTATGAAAAAATTGACCTTCGTAAAGTGTTAAGTGTGTGACCGCAAACACCTCGGTAACGTATTCCCGCGGTGAGTTTACCTTGGTGTTATTTACCTTGGGAATGCTATTTGCCTGGATATGTGTAAAACGTTCGTTACAAACATATCGGCATTTCTATTTTCAGCGTTTTCGTCACAAGAAACATGTATGAAATACTCTATTTTCTGATATTGTTCTTTGATCGTTAAAAACGGGCAATAAATAACAAAAGAAATTGAAAACAGCGCAAAACGTCGGCGCAAGGAGGTGACGTCGGGGACGAGTGCTTCGAGTAACGCTCAATTCCTCTTGCGTTCAGTTTGCGTCGGAAACAGAGAGGACGGACGTTTTTTGGTAAAAATCATAAATAATATGTGTTCTGTCATTTTGTTTTCCCGCGTATGGAAAAAGAAGACTAAATATTATCCCAGCAAAATGTTCCCCGTCTCTGCTTTCCCCATCCCCGGATATGGTAAATTTTCTAAGAACACCTATTTTTTAGTGGCGCGAAAGTCTTTAACGAACTTCCTGTAAATACTGCAAGCGTAAATAACATACAAGCTTTTTGCGGCTTAGCAAAACATTTACTTTCATAATAACTATTTAGCAAAGTATATTTTAATCTCTTTTTGACTGACACGAGACAGCAAAAAGGGCCTTTGATTGTCTCGTGTCGTCATGACGTTGTCATGACGACACGAGAATATGCGAGGGGGAGAAGGTGCATTCCAAGGTGCATTCCATGCGCGTTTGCTTTGTGAGGCCGCGGAATTTTCCCGCCATGTCAATATTTTTCCCGCCATGTCAACATTTGCTTTGTGAGGCCGCCAGAATTTCATATCAAAGAACAGATAATGTTTCTTAAAGAGGTCGCAGCCCGCTGGTTTATCAAACTGCAGGTTAGGAGTATTTATTGTAAAGGGCTTATTATGTGAAATACAGGCACGCTTTACTGTTCTTAAAATTGATTTATTTTCTTTTACGTTTATTGCTGTAGTTAGTTCACAGTCTTGTGCGTTCTTCTGATCGGTCTATCAAGCGCAAAAGTACAAATTCGAGCTAATTCGGTGCACTCGCACGATGATATAAAGCGTTGACGTTATCTGTAAATAAACGACACGCAATGCACGCAGAAGAGATGGCGTTTTTTATGAGCTTGCAGCGAACGAGCAAATTCTTAGCTGTCCAACAGTGTGTTGCAAAGGGTTGAACAGAAAAACGAGACCCTAAAGAAGATTGTGATTGCTACGTGAGTATTGCACAACATTTGTTTTGAAAAGTGTGTAATTTTATCACGTCACGTCATATGATTCATGTCATACGATTGCTTGAATTACCGTTTTTTAAAAGTACTACACTGTTAGCTGAAATTCGCGTCTAAGCGTTTTTAAAACTATTACACTGTTAACTGAAATTCGCGTCTAATTTCCAGTGATGATTTTAAGGGAGATATGTAAACTTCAGTAATGATTTTAAGGGAGATATTTAACCTTCATGTGCTACATTGTACTCTGTATATTTTTATGATGTCATTCCATTGCGTGAATTACCGTTTATCATAGGATTGCGTGAAGTAGCGTTTATTAAAAGTATACAGTAAGTAATTGATTTCTTTGGGAGATATCATGTAAACTTCATGTGCTACATTGTACTATTCTAGCTATGAATAGTGTTGAAAACGGAATATGCTGTTTAATGCACTGTTAACTGAAATTTGCGCCGAATTTCAAGCAGCCCTTCGATAGTATTATGTCATCGTATTGCGTGCGCGTAAATTGCCGTTTGTCATAGGATTGCGTGAAGTTGCGGTTATTAAAAGAATACACTAAATAATTGTGTGATTTTTTTGGGAGATATGTAAACGTCATCTGCATTGTACTATTCTACCTATGAAGAGCTTTGAAAACGGAATGTGCTGTTTAATTCTTCTTTGTTGTTAGAACCATTGTTAATCAAAATTTGCGCCGAATTTCAAACAGGCCTACGAAAGGGAACAGCATTTTGTTATTATAGGATTGCGTGAAGTAGCGTTTATTAAAAGTATATAGTAAGTAATTGTTTGATTTTTTTGGGAGATATCATCTAACCTCATCTGCTACATTGTGCTATTCTAGCTATGAATAGTGTTAAAAACGGAATATGCTGTTTAATGCTTCTTTGTTGTTAGAACCATTGTTAACCAAAATTTGCGCCGAATTTCAAGCAGTCCTACGAAAGGGAACAGCATCTGGTATTCTACAATGAAATGTTTTAATACTAACGTTACAAAAATGCTTCCGATGTGTTTGGTAGATAGGGGACAGCATCTGCTCAGTTTTACAAAGAAACCTTTTAACACTATTCAGTTTTCTATACCCTATTGAACACCACTATATTGTTGGGCGTGTTTTAAAGCGAACGTTAATGCGATTTTGCCACTTTTGCAAGCTGCTCTGAGTCACAGCTTGCTGCCTATGATTGTGTAAATTGTATTTTATTTACTCGTACTATAGACCATTGTTTGATTATTAAGTGAGATATGGAGTCATCTGCTTTTTTCTACGATTGTTACTTAAACTGGTCTTGAACGTGGAATATGCTGTTGAACGCTGCGTTGTTAATGGACATATGGTAAACAAAAATGTCCGTAAATATTTTTAGCAGTATGGGGAAAATATATTTCAGGAGTAGCAAACACTAGCCGTGACAGTTTAATCTAATGCTAGCCATTGTTTAATTTTTCATTTTAAGATAAGAAGGTCTTCTGCTACATGTTACATTTCTAGCTGTTCATGCTATTCAATGTCGAATACTTGTTTCAAAGCCGTTATGTTGTTCAGTAACATTTTCAGCCATATTTTTTTGCATTTTTTCCAACCAGCCCAAGGAAAGAGAACAACATTATGTCATGTCAGGTACATTGAATCTGACATCCCTTTTGTTTATTTTGACGAGATTTTACGATTATACTACTCTTTAAATACTATTAAACGTTGTATACGCTGTTAAACGATGTTGAACGCTTCGCTGTAAAACGGAGTCGCTGTAGAGAAAAGTAAGTTTACTGCTTTGATATGATTTCTTTTTTCTGTTCTGAAATTCAAATAAACTTAACAATGAACTAATTTGTATTGCATTTTCGTTTTATAGAGATCAACACAGTTTGCGAACGCTGTTGCATTTTTGGTAAGTAAGTCTTTTCATCATGTTCAACATATCTTTTAGATTTCGTTGTGGAGATATTCACCAAAGTGCAGAAAAATTTAGAGTTAAATTTAGAGAATTTAAATACTAGATGCTTTTATGAATTAAAATGTCATCTTTTCCATGCGAACATACGCTAGCTATTGGCAATCTGAACAGCGGACTTGCTGCTTCGGAAATGAAAAGAATCCTATTGAGTCGAAAATTTGTTGTTCGCCCATGGAGGCAAAAGATTCAACCATTGAGTTGAAAACTTATTTACCCGTTGAGGTAGAAGATTTGAACGTTGAGTCGAAAATTGATTCGCCCGTTGAGGCCAAAGATTCAACCGTTGAGTTGAAAATTTATTTGCCCGTTGAGACAAAACAGTCGATCGTTAATTATCACTCAGATGAAAGAAACAAATCATTTCCTAAAGATAGAGTTAATGTACAGAGAAAACGATCATTGGAGTTGACAACGAAACGAAGGAAAGTAAGGGAAAGAGAACCCTCGAGAATCCCAATAAGAAAAGTGCTTTATGCTCTCCTAAAGAAACGTTTCAGAAAGAAGTTTTCATTGTGAGAAATGTCCCAAATTCATCCCGCTTGTATTACTTGTGTAAAAACTTCCGACGCTGGTGGTTGAAGATCGACAAAGTTACTTTTGATTGCAACTATATATTTTCTTCTTCCCTTGCAAAACCCAAACATTGTCAGAACAAAGAACCTTGGATGTATGAAATATGTGACAACAGACTGCAAGTCAAATCTACAAAAGACAGTTCTCAAGACATACAAAAAAAAAGTTTTCAGCCAAGCCAATTATTAAAGGGTGGCATGGATTTACAAACCGTTAACTTTTTAACCACAGATACGCTACTAAATTCATCAATAGTGCGATTAACAGAAAGATTAGCACTTATTGGTTTGAAACCCCTTGATGTAGGTGGTCAAAGAGATTGTTTCTTTAAATCTGTTTCTCGCCAAATTCATGGAAATGCAAATCTACACTACCAAATTCGTATGGCAGGCATTCGCCATCTAACAGAAAATTCACAACATTATATCCAGAGTCTCACTAATGAAACATGGGAGAACTATATTCTTCGAATGTCCACTGCAGGTACATGGTGCGATAATCTGATTATACAAGCTGTAGCTAATGCACTTAACTGTGTTATATACATTGTACAATCATACATTCAATCAACTCAGCCTATAACTATTACGCCACAATGTGAAGAAAGACAATATATTCGATATATAACTATTGGATCGTAACAGGACTGCATTACGTATCAACAATACACTTAAATGAAAGCACTAGTAACCTTCAAAACAAACAACACAAAAACAGGCTTTACACAGCCAAAAAGAGATCCTTTTCTAATACAGATCTTGATGAACAGCCTGGAAGTAAAAAGGCAAGGGAGTATGAAAGTAATTATTGCCTACTCGACAAAACAAATGAAAATGTACTTTATCGAGCAAAAACAAAGTTATTTCAGGCAGAAGCAAAGAAGACCAGATATGAATCAGGCCAACGAAGACCTACACAACAAATGCATTATCAAACTGAAGTAGATGATACTACAACTCATACTAATGTAACACAATCTCAATATCTAAAAAACTTTGACTTCAATATAAATGGCTATTTACATGAACAAACTTGGGCAAATCTAATATCAAAAAATTCCATAAATCAATGGAATTCACTATATGGCAATGTACTGTTTGCGAAGAAACGTCGTATTTAAATACGCAACCAAAAAATGCAAGCAAATATTTGTGTTTAAGATGTTCCAGAGATAAACATTTTCCCAGAAAATTTTCTAAAGAAAATAATATGATTCCTGCAAAGGTGCCATCTCAATTACAGGAATTGACTCAGATAGAGGAAATGTTAATTTCTCGAGCATTGCCTATCATGAGAGTTAATATAAAACCAGGAGGTCAAAAAGGTTATTCAGGACATTGCATTAATTTGCCACAAGATGTTAAAGAATTAGCTTCTTCATTGCCGAGGTATCCAAAAGATTTACCTCTTATCGTTGTAAAAATGAAAGGGAAAGAGAACAGTATTGAAAGTGTTTCTGTAAGAAAGGGAAAGGTACATGCAGCTCTGTTATGGCTTATAAGTAATAACCCACATTATTCAGATATGAAAATAAATTTGGAAGCTTTACAGTCTCTCCCGGAAAATGGTATGCCTTCAGATCTTCCCACAGTTGAAACGGAAAACGACAATTGTTCAGATCATGAAGAACAAAATTCTTTACAAACGTTACCTTTTTGTTATAATTCAGATGAGGATGTGGCTTTTAACCAAACGACTGAAAAAAGTAGTTTTCTGCCTCTTGGGCAACAACAGGAACAACAGATGGATGCGATAAGAAAAGAAATTCTGGGAGAAGAAAATTCCATAAATTGGCCTAATATCAGTAACCAACCATTAAACGAATATCAAACATCGCATTTAGCTAGCATGGCTTTTCCAACGTTATTTCCAGATGGAAAAGGTGATCCAACAAATCCTTCGTTGTTGAGAGATGTCCCTTTTCAAGAAAAAGTTAAGCACCTTATTCAATTTGCAGAAAATAGAAACGGGCAATGGGTTTATAGATTCGCAAGTCATCCAAGATTTGCTTACTGGGCGCTTAACATGATTCAGAGAAAACGCGTTTTGCAACAAGGGGAAATATTTCTGAAACAAAATCCAGGTGAAGCCCATCTGACAATTGATGAATTACAACAAATGGCTACGAGTAATAATTCAGCTGCATTTATGCTAAATTGTCGCGATATGTTGCGAATATATCTGGTACGAATGCATATTGGCAAAAAGTAAGAGAAGAACTTAAAGCTATTGTTACAAACAAAGGACCTCCCACATTCTTTTTTACATTTTCATCATCTGATATGCACTGGCCTGAATTACATGACTTGTTTGGTAAAATAGCTGAGAATACTTCTATTGAAGAAAGAAGGCAAAATGTAATAAACAACCCACACATTGTAGACTGGTTTTTCACCAAAAGATTAGAAAGTTTCATAAAACATTGGCTCTATAAAACACTAGACGCTCAATGGCACTGGTATAGATATGAATACCAACACAGAGGAAGCATCCATTGTCATGGTACTGCAAAACTTAGCAATGACCCAGGATTGTGTGAATTAACTGAACTAGCTCTCAAAGGCTTCTTGGCTCAAAAGCATAAGAATGAAAATAACTGCACTGATACAATACAATTAGATGAAGATATTGAAAATGGAAAGGCAGCTGCCAAAAAAGCTTGTCAATATGCAGATTGGCTATTATCGACAGTAAATCCAATACCACCAGAGCAAAATATCTGGGTAAGACCTTCAAGACACCCATGCCAAAACCGTCATAAAACTATTTCTGAACAACTAGAACATGATTCAGACTATACAGATCTTTTAAATATGGTCCAACGTCATACAAGATGTAGTACAATTATTGTCTATGGAAGAAAAGCAGTGAAACTGAATTAAAATGTAGATTTCATTTTCCATTTGATCATTGTCCACAAACAAATCTTGTATTTGAAGAAATACATGGTAAAGATAACGTCACCAAATACAGAGCAAAAATAGTTACAAAAAGAAATGATTCAAGGTTAAACAACCACCAACGTCTGCAACTACAAGGCTGGAGAGCAAACTGCGACATACAAATAGTTATTGATCACTATGCTTGCGTTGAATATCTGACAAAATATGCAGCAAAAGGAGAGCCAAGATCACCATTATTAAAACAAACGTTTCAATCAGTGATTCAAAATTTAGCAACAGATACTGATCCCCAGAAAGCAATGCGAAAAATAATCATGAAAACTCTTGGTGAAAGAGATTATGCGGCTCAAGAAACAATGCATCACTTGAATTCACTAAAACTTCACAGCTCATCCTTTAATGTGATTCCAGTAAGTCTCAATGGCTCAAGCAGAATACGTATAAATTCCAAATTTCAAGATCAGGATGGAATATGCACTGACAAGTCACTACTTGATGTGTACGCTAACAGGGAACATTATAATGATCAACCTGACATTTTAAGTCTGAATTTTGTCGAGTTCGCAACAAGATATAAAGTTGTAAATAAGAAACTGCAGAGACAAGCAGATAATATTATTCCTAGAATCTTTCCAACGTATTCACCGAATCCTAAAGGAGCTAATTACCCCCTTTATTGTAAATATCAGCTTCTAAGATATAAGCCTTGGAAAACCACTCAAAGCGATGCCTGGAGTAACCAACAGGAAACTGAACAAATGTACATAAACTCTTGGCAAGAATTCCTGGAAACAGAATATGCAAAAACTCACGTACCAAACTGGATTGATCAACTTCAAAATGTTATTCAGAGTAATCAAGAAATACACAATGAACCGCTTTTAAAAGAAGAAAATCAACTTGACGAATGGATGATATTATCAAATCTTTTTAAACCATTTGACAATGAGCAAACCTGTCAAATAGAATACGATTGGCATTTAGACAAATTGCAGTATTCGGAGCAACAAATAGGTGAAATGCCAGCATGGATTAATATTAAACGAAACCAATTTGAAAGTAGTGAACATGAAGACTATGCTGTTGTTGATGTAAACAGCTTCTCTGAAATGCAAAGACTTGCGTATGATATAGTTTGCAGACACTGAAAATACTTCAGAAAAAGAACCATTACTTTTAATTATAATTGGCGTGGCTGGAACTGGTAAAAGCTATCTAATTAATGGAATTCGCAGTCTTTTACAAAAAAAAATGTGCTGTAACAGCTACAACAGGAAAGGCCTCTTTTAATATTAGAGCAATAACGATACATTCACTGTTAAAACTTCCAATAGGCCCAAAGCGTCAAAATGATCTTACAGGAGAAAGTTTAAGTAGATTACAAAATAACCTTAGAAATATTGATTATATCCTCATCGATGAATTCTCTATGCTTGGTCAAACGACATTTGGATGGATAGACAGACGATGTAAACAAGCTACGGCGGTTTCCATGATAAAGTTCTTGGCGGAAAATCAATGATATTGATTGGTGACCCAGGCCAATTACCACCAGTTGGTGATAAGCCATTATACCACAGTAATCCATCAGGTGAAACTAGAGAACAAGGTTACCAAACATATAGAATGTTTAATAAAGTTGTTAAACTTACTGTCAATCAACGAGTACAGGGTGAATCACGTGAACAAAAAGAATTCAGAAATTTACTCTCGAGACTTCGAAAAGGTGAATCCAACTTAGAAGACTGGAATATGTTGCTGGAACGTTCACCAGAAAAAGTTACAAATTTGGCTGAATTTGAGAATGCCACTAGATTATTCTTCACAAATGAGGAAGTTGCAACCTATAATTATGAGAAGCTGAAAAAACTGGGACAACCAGTAGCTTATATTGAAGCACACCATTCATCTGATTTGGCCAAAAAAATACCTCCTGAAGATATAATGGTTTACAACCATCGCTACTTCTCGCTAAAAATGCAAAAGTTATCTTGACTATGAATTTATGGGCATCCGTTGGCCTTTGTAATGGTGCATCAGGTACAGTTGTAGATATTATTTATCATCGTGATCTTCAACCACCAAGCTTACCTATTGCTGTAATAGTACAATTTGATGACTATAAAGGCCCATCACTAATTGATAGTAAACCCAATTGTGTTCCAATTTGTCCTATTACTGCAACCTTGCAATTATCTGGTGGTTTCCATGAAAGACAGCAATTACCCCTTAAACTTGCATGGTCTCTAACAATACATAAAAGCTAGGCCTTACGCTTTCAAAAGCTTTTATAAACATTGGAAAGTCCGAGAAAATTCCTGGTATTTCGTATGTTGCAATTAGCAGAGTGAAGTCACTGTCATCATGTGTAATTGAACCAATGACATTCGAAAGATTAACTGCTTTAAAGTCGTCACAAAATTTACAATATAGACTTCAAGAGCAAGCAAGATTGGATTCCCTTGCACAACAAACACTATCTAACTCAGAAAATTATTAAGCACTTTTACATTTTATCTTCATAATACTAATAATATGATAACTTTCTTGTTATAGCTTAATGCATCAGTAAATCTGTTGTCTACGATCCCCGGCATTAAGATCTACTAACTTACTCAAAGAGATGGACACAGGTGAGGAGAATTTATTAATAAACTATCTCAATGTGTAACTTCCTTCGATTCTTTATATATTTACTCCATGTTAATATATTTCTATTTCCTTTTAATCAATTTTGTTTATATAAAAATACTTTTCCATTTTAATTTCATATATTTTCTATACTTTTCTAAATTTTAGATTTAAAATACCTGTGCGATCACCCCAATCTCATAAAGTAGCGCGTTTCAAAACGAAAATATCAGTTCTTTGCATGGAATATTATTAAAGAAAATTAATATATTTACCTTGAAAATATAATACACTATTTGTAATAATCCACGGTACTTCGCGTTAACAAAATATGTAAATATTTAAAATCAAGTCTCTTTAACTTTGATTAATCTTTTCCAGATTTCGAAAAAGAAGCAGACATTCTACAAGGTAAGTTTCAATTTATAACTACTCTATTTAAAACATGCATAAAAAAATCATCTTATTTATGTTTTTTTATTGATAACTGACCTAATGAAAAAAAATTTCCTACCGCTTGTGGAATTTTCGAATACAAACAGACATTTCCTAAACTACTACAATCCTCAAAACCCTCAATTAATGCATGATACAAAACAAATCATCAAGTGATGCACGAACTTTCAAAAAAGATATAACATCCACAAATGTACTGTATACTTATCAAAGTAGATAACGAAATACCTTTTCAATAAAAGAAACTTGCATTATATATACCTTATCTAATTTTGCGTCTTCCTTAATTTCAGGTGGAGAACTATCGTGTTTTGTACATGCTGTAACACCTGCAGTGAAAAAGGCTGGCAAAGTCAAATACGTAACATGCCAATTACAAACATCAGACACAGAATTGATAAAGGCAATATCATTCTCCCCGGACAAATCAACATCACTCAGAGCTGCTATGGAAAATAAAAGTCCAATCAAACTAAAGAAATTCGAATTCAATGAACATTTCAAGAACATTGTAATAAAGAACAATACAGCCATCATAAAACTCCAGGAACCACTGCCTTTCCAGCTTGCAGACATTTCTCAAACTACCATTTCAACAATCGAATCTCTACAAACAACAACACCACAACAATTAGTTAATATAAAAGCCACTGTCAAAAATATTTCTGGCACAAAACATGTCAAAATGGAATCTGGCACTCTCAACACATCTTCTGCAACTCTAGTGGATCCAACTGGATCGATAACAGCAGTTTTCTGGGAAGAATGGGTTAACTGTGTGGAGCTGAACAAAACCTACACCTTCACCAATTTCAGGGTAAATAAAAACAATTATACTAATGAAATTTACGTCAACACGGCAAACGAAGGATTTAAACTAGAGCAGAGCCCTGATTTTGAAGAGAAATTAGCAGATGCTGAACCAACAGTATTAGATATGACTACCAAAGAAGCCAAAATAAATGTCATTGGAATAAAAACAATTTCCAGCTGCTTCTCCTACACGGCCTGTGGTAAAAAAGGTGATAAAATTGGAAAATTACTTATATGTCAGGCATGCAAACTTACACAAAAACCAAAAAACAAAAACTGGTATGCCAAGTTGTTTGTGGAAAATGTAGCCACTAATGATAATTTCTACTTGATAATATTTCATCAAGAGCTGGTAAAATTGTTTCAAGTAATACAAAAGAACCTGCACAATGGCCTAACTGAAGATGACATCAAAGCAATACTCCTTGATGTACACGATCTGAACATAACATACAACATTGCAGATGGAAAACTCCTGCAAATTAACGTAAAGGAGTAAATTAAAAAAACAAATTTGCAAAACAAAATTAAAGTTGTGTTACCTTCAAGATTTAGAACAGTATAATTAATTTGTCACTAAACAAGACCTACCAAACATATATATCTTATTCAGTTTTGCATTTTAATATCTTTTTCAAGTTTCACAATATTATATAGAACATTTATAGTGTTACATTTAGGTTACTTTTTTGAAGAGCACTTTCTCTTATTGACTAAGAGAATTATATAGAACTTGTCAAAGAAAAAGAAGTACTAAAAATGTATATCATTTTAGATATGTAGTGGCAACATTCAAGTTAAGTCTCTATATAGAACATTTATAGTGTTATATTTAGGTTACTTTTTTGAAGAGAACTTTCTGTCATTGGCTGAGAGAATTATATAGAACTTGTCAAAGAGAAAGTATTAAAAATATATATCATTTTAGATTTCTAGCCTTAATACATCATAAAAGAAATGTAGTGGCAACATTCAAGTTGTCTCTTGAAAAAAAACTTTCTCCTATTATAGACACGAAATAATAACTTGTAAAAGAACAATGCCAAGGAAAATATATATCACATTTAAATTATATATTTCTTGAAGACCTTTCTCACGTTAAAGATAAGCTATTATATTACATTTCATGTACATTTTTCTACTATTATCAAAATGTATTGGTATGTTACATTAAAGTTAATATATCGTGAACGAAGCGAGATGAAAAACGGGAAAATATTATTCATAACATTGCGTCAAAAAGGATATATTTAAAGGATACCTGACCATTCTTCGATTTCTTAGGGACGATTACCTTGTAAGAATGTTCCCTCAAACTACTGAACAATGATTTCAATTCATTTTTAGACATAGACAAAACCTCGTTACTTCGCGACCAAAAATAGAAATAGCATAATCAACAGAACCCCCCTCAATGCCCCCGGATGAAGCTACAATATTCCCTTTTGGGAACATCAATAAATAAAAATTTTACAATAACAACAGTTTAAAAAAATAACAAATTTTATGCTAACATAAAGTCAAATCCAGAACTCCAAGTGTAATCATCAATTCGTATAGCCAGCACTCACTTTCATTATGAAATTCGTAGTAGATTTTGATAATCGAGAAATGTTTATCAGCACACTGAGATAAAATCAGTGAGCTGCGTTAGTAAACGAAACGCTTTTTCTTTCGCGTGACAGTCAGGACGTTTCTCAAATGTTTTTTTTCCCCTCGCGTGACAAGAAATCCGCCATGGATCCTGAACGCGTGATCGCTTCGATTGTAGCTCTTCTTTTCCTGATTATTGCGCTTAGAAAAGTTCAGAGATTTTTTTCGAGTTGAGGATTGCGGTCGCGACGCGAGAATCGTTACCGAAAGGTTTTTCGTGACTGCATAAAATGTAATTAACATGACAAGAGTTGACTGGAACAAATTACTTGATCTGTGTAACAGTGTAGGGTTTCAAGTACGGAATAGCTTAGTGTCAAGTGTAGTGTGTCAAACTTATACAGTTGCGGTTACACATCGTCCTTTTACCGTGGTAAATGGGCTCTTACTCACAAATCGTGTGTGACCAACATTTCCCAAGGTAAATTTATCGCGGTGTATTTTTGGGTGTATTTCCATGGATATATCAAAAAGAACAAAAGAATCGCCCATGCAAGTTACCGAGGTAAATAGGTAGGTTTTTCAAGTACCCCAAGATAAAAATGACCGACCGCGAGGCAAACCTCAAAGATAAGCAAATAAAATAAACAGAGAAATTTGAAATTAAATATGGTTTAGATTTCCGGAGGTCAACTTTGCGTGTTCAAGACAGCAAAAGCGTGGTCTTTCTTAGAATCATGGCTGGATTGCTTGCTGATTTGTAAGTATAAGCTACTTTTTTTGGAAATTTGTCGTTTAAATACAACACAAGTCATATGTATTACAAGTTACATGTATTTCGATTTAATCTCTAGGCCTAGAAACACCCAACAAGGAGATTTATAAAAACGGAGTCTTCGCGTTCTAATTCTTCGGTGTCCGAAACACTGACATAACAAAGCAATAGAGGACTGTCGAAACAGTATAAATAATAAAAGCGAGATGATGCTAGCAAGCACCCTCGAATGATCCATTTTCGCATTTCGCTCCGAAAACAGCATGAAAGATTAATGACCTTGGTAAAGTATTAAGTCTGTGACGGCAAACACCCCGGTAACGTATTCCCGCGGTGAGTTTACCTTGGGAATGCTATTTCGTTACAAACATTCCGGTATTTCCATTTTCAGCGTTTTCGTCGCAAGAAACATGTACTCTATTTTCTGACATTGTTCTTGGATCGTAGAAAGCGGGCAATAAATCACAAAAGAAATGGAAAACAGCGCAATTTAATTGTCGGCGCAAGAAGGTGGGGGACGAGTGCTTCGAGTAACGCTCAATTCCTCTTGCGTTCATTTGCGTCAAAAATAGAGAGGACGTTCTTTTTTGGTAAAAAATCATAAATAATATTTTGTTCTGTCATTTTGTTTTCCCGCCTGTTTTGTAATTTTGTCTTCCCGCTTGTTTTGTCACTTTGTTTCGCGAGTGTTTTATCATTTCGTTTTCCCGCATGTTCGCCATTTTTATTTCTCACATATGAAAAAAAGAACACTTAAAATTATCCCAGCAAAATTTTCCCCGGTCTCTGCTTTTTCCATCCCCGGAAATGGTAAATCTTCTAAAAACACCTTTCTTTTTAGAGGCGCGAAAGTTGCAAGCGTAGATAACATACAAGCTTTTTACAGCCTAGAGAAACATTTCCTGTTATAATAGCTTTTTGGTAAAGTATATTTTGGCCCCTTTTTGTAATAGCATTGTAATAAGGAGTACTATTTTTAATCTTAAATTTTAATGTGATGTAATTTTTAGATGTAGCGCACCTATAGATACCACAAGGCACCCTGTTTAAATAAAGCTTCATATACTTACTTTCGTAATGATTCAGTATACTCACCCGGTAATGAGCTAAAAGTGAGAAACAATACTGGTAAGAAACAATACTGAACGATTGCTGTGACCGTTTTTGGGTGTTCTCAGTCACCAAACAGTTTCATTCTGATGTCGAATGCACGCTTGTCTGACTAGAGACAAGAGATGTAGTCTCCCAGTGAATGTTGTGTAACCCCTTTTGAATGGTAGCTGTCAGCAGTCTGTAAGTGTTCTTCACCAAACACTTTCATTCTAATATCATACGCGCGCTTCTTGGACTTCAGAGTGGAGATGTAGTTGCCCAGTGAATGTTGTGTAGCCCTTACTGAATGATAACTCTCAGCCATCTCTGAATGTTCTTCACCAAACAGTTTCAGACTGATATCAAGTACAAGCTTGGATTCGGATCCAGAGCAGAGATGTAGTCGCCCAGTGAATGATGTGTAACACCCCTACTGAATGGTAGCTGTCAGCTGTCTCTGAATATCAGAGACAGTATATCAATATCCTTCACCAAACAGTTTCCATCTGATATAAAGCGCTCGCTTCTTGGACTTAAGAGCGGACAATTTCACAGCACGAAAATGGAGATTTACGGAAAATTAAAGGTGGCTTAAATCTCCTTAAAGCTGGTCATCTCCTTAAACCTGACATTTACGCTACCGTGCGTAAACCTGGTGTAAATGTGGCTTAAATGTTTCAATATCTTTAAGCCAGCTTTAGACATGAGTGTAAAGCTGGTTTAAAGGTCAGCTTTAAATAATGTAAAGGTCGCGTAAAGCTGATTAAATTCCAAATTTACGCCAGCTTTACTTCAGCTTTACACCGCAGTAAAGTTATGTTTTCATGCTGTGTTTGTAGTCGGCAAGTTAATGTTGTTTGTGTTACACTTACTGAATGGTAGCTGTAAGTGGTCGTTGGAAGTTTTTTTACCAACCAGTCTCAGTATGATATCACGTGAACACTTCTCATAGGCAAGAGCAGAGTTGTAGTCTCCTAGTGAATGTTGTGTAACCCTCACTTCATGGTTGTTGTTAGTCATGCTCACCAAACAGTTTTCCGTCTGATTTCAAGTGCACCCGTTTTGGACTCGAGAGCAGAGTTGTAGTCTCCAACTGAATGTTGTGTAACCCGCACTGAAAGATAGCTGTTCGCAGTCTCTGAATGGTTTTCACCAAACAGTTTCCGTCTGATATCAAGTGCATGATTGTTGGGCTCAAGAACGGAGATGTAGTCGCCCAGTGAATGTTATGTGTCCCCTACTTTATGGAAGCTGTCAGCAGTCTTTCGATGTTCTTCACCAAACAGCCTCAGTCTGATGTCGAGTACACGCTTCTCTGACTAAAAAGCTTCTGAGCAGTCCCCTCTCCTGTGTTGAATGACGGCGTGGTCTAAATAGATGTCTGGAAAAATCGAATAGCACATAGTCGCGAATAGTACGAATAGTCGCGAATAGTATGTGATAAGTCATTCATGTCCAATATACACGACCTGATACGAGTCGTAAGTCGTGAATGATGACAACTAGTAGCGAATAGTAGTTGAATAGTGGCGAATCAAAGTCAATATCTTACATTGATCTTACACTTAAACATATACCACGGACAAAGAAAGGGGGCAGCTGTTTTTTCCTAATTTGGAATGCCCCTTCTTTGTAATCCTCTGCACCCTTAGCGAATTGCAACTGTCAGGTTGAGTTTAAGACGAAACAAAACTACCTGGTAGAAACTAGCCTATGAGCCTGAGAACTTTACAAAAACAAAAGAAACAAGACATCAATACATCAGAAAGAATTATAAAAGAACAGTCATTTTATAAAAGTATACAACGAAAACAAACTTAGCACCAAAACGAGGCTATACCTTGTGGTTTAACGTTTTAACACTGAAATCACAAATTACACAAAAATATTGAGAAGAGACACGAGACAGCCCAAAGGGCCTTTGATAGTCTTCCTATACACCGAATGCAAATATGGCGGACCGCTCGGTTGCTGCCTGGAACGAGCTGCATGAAAGCGAGGCTAGTAAGGCTTCGGTGTTTTGTTTTGACAATGCTTTCATAGTAAAGTCTTGGTTATTCGTCGATCTGGTGTGTTTCTTTTCGCTGCTCCTACGAGTTGCTGTGTTTTGAATGCCACGAGAAGTTTAACAGTTGAATTTCATTCACTTGGTTAGTATTTGATCGTGCGATGCCGTGCGAGTGGATCGGACGCGGACAAAGCCGAACATGTCGAACATGAAAAACTTCTTTTGATACGGAGGATGTCTTGGAAGTGGAGCTTTTCTTTACCTTGAGGAAGGTACTGGCCATGAAACTCGTGCTAGAACACCACCAGACACCACATAAGCTCGTCATTTAAACGAATTTTCTAAGATCTTCTAACTTGAAATGTAGCGAACAAACCTCAATAGTTCCTGCGGCGATCGCGAACTCCTCTCTTTCGTCACAACTAATTGCATTGATCCACTTTTCCCTAAGAGACAAACTGTGAACAGTTCTATCACTTCTCGTGGCATTCAGAAACACAGCAACTCGTAGGAGCAGCGAAAAGAAACACACCAGATCGACGAATAACCAAGACTTTACTATGAAAGCATTGTCAAAACAAAACACCGAAGCCTCACTAGCCTCGCTTTCATGCAGCTCGTTCCAGGCAGCAACCGAGCGGTCCGCCATATTTGCATTCGGTGTATATAGCAGATTTCTCAGTGTAGACTATGGCCAAGAAGGACGGACATTCTTCACGTTACAATGAAACCACAAAGTTTACTAAGGGCCAATTCGCACTATCGGACACATTTTGTAACAATTGGTAGATTTCATCACTTGTGTGTCACTTGTTACAGAAAACAAGTGCGAATACGTTTTTTGAGACCTAGAACTTGTCAAACAATTCAGGAAAACAAAGAAGCAGTTGTCTTATGATTGGTCCGCGTTGCACGCGCGATACATTTTGTCAAACAATCGCAAAAACAAGTGCGAACGACTTGTCGGACAAGTGCAAATTTTGTCAAAACGGACAAATCTTCAAAGGGGCCGATGTCCTGCCTCAAGGCAGAGCAAGTCATGACAGTCGCATTCCAACGCCCCTCATAATACCAGATAACAATACGTTGTTGATTGGCTATTGTGTTTGGTCTGGATTGTACTAAAAAACAACACGCGAAATTTTTCCGCGATAGGAGGCAAAACATGTTTGCGTGCTGAGGTGAGGTCGTGGAAGGGTGGTAATACCGGGATTGGAACAAATGAATGCGGAGGGAACCAGTTTGTGCCGATAAATGGAAGGGAAAAGAAATAGTTTACTTGCCACATTTTCCCCGCAGGTCAGCACAAAAACATCACTACACGCGCACTTCAAATGCAAATCGTTTAAAAATCTTTCACCACGTGGATCTGCCTGATTATTTGATATTTGCACAAGACGACCGTGCCGAGAAATGTACCAGGATGGCAGAAGCACGTGCAGAGCTATTGTAATAATAATTACACCTTTTGTTTTCTTCAAAATGTCTCTGACTTGTTGCGACAATTTTTTTTTCTCAAAAATGTTATGACATTTAAAACTTGTCCGCTAGTGCGAATCGGCCCTAACATTCAAGTATATCATCTTTATCATTGTCAGATTGCAAATCTACAGTCATGGCAAGGAATGGATACAAGAAGATCCCCAGCGACGACGATGTTAAAAAAGTCAGCTTTGTGTCTGTTCTATTCTTCCAGTGGATGAACAGTATCTTCAAGACAGGAAATAAGCAAGCTTTGGAGAAAAGTGACTTTTTACCTCTTTCGAAGGAAAACACAACCTGTTCAGTGACAGAGCAGCTTCAAACAAACTGGAAGAAAGAGAAAGCTAAGTGCAAAGGAAACGCGAAAAAACCAAAACTGTGGAAAAGTGTCGCAAACATGCTCTCTGCTCAGGAAGCCATGATTATTATATTTTTATGTGCCTTGTATTCACTTGCTCGTCTTATTCAGCCACTGTTTCTCGGATATCTTGTTACAGCACTGATGTCAGCTGAGGCACAGAAAAGTTACCTTCTCTACGGTTGCGCATTTGCTATGTGTATCAACACTTGGATCGGGAACCTTTGTTTGCAACACCTTTGCTATAAATGTGAGGTGCTGGCCATCAGAATCAGTAGCGCCTTAAAAGGTCTAATTTATTTCAAGGTAAGCAAAACTAAAAAATAGCCAAAAAACTGGAAAGCAAGTCTAATTTCTATGAAATTACCTTAAGTGATAGTGATACTGAAGGTGATGTTGACAATGAAGATATCATATGGATGCATATGGTTTTCAGTTTAAGATTTTCCTTGGCGGTTGACGGTAAACGTACTCACTTAATCCTATTCGTGCTATGTAGCACATAAGGCCGTCACCGACAAATGCTAATGCTGTATGTCTCGTGACCACCGTTAAATCTAGGTGCAGGTCCTTCCAGCCTCTGTCATCTTTTTTCCACTGACCTTTTCCATATCACTTTGGGGTGTGCACATTTCCTCTTTCCTGCAGTGGGCCCATCTCATGGCTACCCTGACGATGGCATTTGGGCCATTCTGTTGATTTGTCCGATCCACCGCCACCTCTTCCTTTTAATCTAAACTGGTAATGGCGCTGTATTAGTTCTGCGGTAAAGGTTTTCATTGGAGCTGGTTCTTGGCCAGAAGATCCCGAGTATTCTCCTAAGACATCTTGTTTGGAATACATCTATTATGTGGCAATGGATTGCAAGACCCTCCAGGACTCTGCACCATATAGGAGGACTCCAAGAACATTGCTTTTGAAAATCCTTAGTTTGGTTTGTTGGTGATCTTTGAAGACTTCCAGATATTTTGAAGTGCTGCAAACGCCCCTCTTGCCTTAGATAACAATAACGGCGACTTAGATACTTTTATTGATCTCGTAATCTTCATTCGATCTAGTCATGCTGGTAGATTGATACATCTAACGGAAACGTTAAATTTCCCTTTGTTTCAGATTGAGACAATAAAATGTAAAACTAAAACTGGTTTGCAAAATGTTAAACCGAAGATTAATTTAAACCACAACACCTGACCTACAGCTGTTTTATGCTTCTGTACGGCAGAAAAGGAAACAGACGATAGGGGATTCAAAGTTTTAAAATCAGTCTGGAAAACTCTTATTTTGCTCTTTTCTGCATATTGTTGACGAGCTGACATATGGCTCGTGTTGCTCATCATCTACATTCCAATCTATTTTTCTGTTCTTCTACGACCCTCCATTTGTCAGCTGACATCCATTCCTTTCTCCTTTTGTTTACATAGCCTAAGACTTCTGACCCAGTTTATATGTGTGCATTCTTACGGTTTGCCACGTGTCCTCCACAGCTGTTTACTCCTCTTCATTTTGCATATCTAAATCTAAATCTAAAATTAAAATCTTAAATTAAATCTTAATATATTGTAACGTAGTAGTGTCCCCAATTAGCTTCTGTAAGCTAAATACCTACCCTGACACTTAAATAAAGTTATTATTATTATTATTATTATTATTATTATTATTATTATTATTATTATTATTATTATTATTATCTGTAAGTACTTCAATCCTGTTCTGCAGCTTCAGACAAAATGCTCTCTTTACCACTTACTCATGCAGCCGTTACCATAGCGGACAGTCAGTCAGTCAGTTGGACCTACTCGAAACGCAATCCCTTACTCTGCTGTTGCCCACCTCCCTTGAACGAGGACGTTAGGGGTTGGAATTTGACTTAATTTATGGCAACATAGTCCCTTTATTTGGTAACTTCTGAGAGAACTTAACAGTTTTCGGGGTTTTTTTTTTTTTTTTAAACAGTTTTCGGTTTGCAATAAAAACAACGAATGCAAAAACATTTTTTTAAAACATTTACTCATTCGCTTGTTGTCTTTATATTTCGCAGACGCTACTTCTCGGAAAACAGGAACTATTGAAATCCACAACAGGTCACGTTATTGACCTTATATCAAACGATGTCCAGCGAATGGAAGGACCAGCTACCAGGTTGCTTTTCTTGTCGGCTTTTGCGTGCCTTGAACTGGTGGTGATACCCGTTTTACTTGTGTATTTCATTGGTTGGCAAGCTCTCATGGGAGTCTTTTTCCTGTGGTTTTCTGTGCCATACTTTGCCGGGTTGTCTTATGTTAGTGGTGCATTGCGCCTGCGTACAGCAGCGGTGTCCGACCAGGGCATCTCCTTGATGAACCAAGTGGTTTCTGGGATTCGTTCCATTAAGACGCATGCGTGGGAGGATGAATACCGAGAAAAAATCAAACAAACACGAAGGTAGGAAGAAAGCAAATATGACAGTTAACTTTTAGTCAGTTACAATAACTAAATACACTGCGTACTTGTTAGCTAAGGTCAAAAGATTACTGGCGAAAAGTTACCGTCTCCGACTTGGCACCTTTCTCTTTTTTGCACCTAAACCAACCAGCTACATGTATTGGCTTGGAGGTTTGATTGGTTCTGTCAGTCCTTTGTGATTGGCCAAAGTGATAACCTTGGTTTGATTTTACGACACTAAAGTGTGAAATCTCTCTACGAGTGGTATGAAAGGTTCTACATTTATCTCGCAAGAAAGTGGTTCTTCATTAGACTTACGAGAGCGTTTTTAAAGGTTGTCAAGATTCAAAACGCGTTAATAGAACAGAAGTGATAGCTTTAGATGTAAGAAATTTGTATTTTTTCCATTGCCTTCCAATAGTTCAAAATTTTTTTAGTTACAATTATATTTCCAAAGGCATGGTTGTGGTCAAGAGTAGATGAAATTCTCTCTTCTTTGTTCCTGTAGATGTGTCTTGTTGACCTTCTTGTAGATGTCTGTACGGTTAGTAGTTACTAATGTATCGCAATTCATAATTCATCAGCACCCAGTGCATGTGGCGTTACAGCTCAGTTTTCTTTTGAAACCCCGAATGTTTTTCAGGCTACTTGGCATTGCTTCTAAATGCAACACAACTTCAATGATCATTTCTCGACTTTTAACTTAATATGTTAAAATATACCGATATTCCATAAGCGTTGACTCGAAATAACCTACCTAATCATCTCGATTTTTTCAGACGTGAAATCGACATCATCCACAAGAAAAGTTCCATTTTGGCAGGTATTGCTGGCTTGGAGTACCCTACACTCGCAATAGCGACCCTGGTGTCAGTCACTACTCTTGTGTTAACCGGTCAGCCACTCTCACCTGCTAATGTTTTTGTGTTTCTCCGTTATATCGGTATACTAAGAGCAGGCACTTTCTTTTACTTGGCCTATGGTTCGCTAGAAATTTACGAAGCTTATGTTTCACTCGGCAGAATAGAACATTTTCTTCTTTTAGAAAATCAGTTCCCTGCGATCTCTCGTGATCATACTACAGAAGACACAAATGACTTGGAAAGTATCTCGACGGAACTAGTAAGTAGGCTGACAGATCAGCAGAAGGAAAAAGAAGTTTCCTTTCATGAGGTAGAAGATCGGGACAAAGCAACTCCTTTGTCTGTGTCAAATTTGACGTACAAACCTGAGATCAAGCGCGAAAATGAATTTATTCTTGACAAAATTAAATTTACTTTGCCGTCAAAGAGTCTAACTGTTATCACTGGGCCAGTGGGCAGTGGAAAATCTTCTCTTCTCTCAGCGATCGCAGGCCGGAGGTCTCAGACATAAGCGGAACAATCACCTGCCAAGGTTATGTTGTTTATGTTCCTCAGATAGCATGGGTCTTCTCTGGAACCATAAGAGAAAACATTTTGTTTGGCCAGCCATACGATGAAGCAAAGTACGCTAAAATAATCGAAGCATGTGCCCTCAAGGAGGACATCCAGCGATTTCCTGATGGTGACCAAACAGTTGTTGGAGAACGCGGTGAGGTTCTGAGTGGAGGTCAACAGGCAAGAGTAAGTTTAGCGCGCGCAGTTTACGCTGATGCAGACCTTTACTTGTTGGACGACCCTCTCAGTGCTGTGGACTTAAAAGTTGGCCAACATATCTTTAAAAAATGCATTAAAGACCTTCTGGGCGATACAACGCGAGTGTTGATCTCTCATCAGGAACAGCACATGAAAGAAGCCGATGAAGTTATTGTGTTGTACAAGGGCCGTGTATTGGAAAAGGGAAACTTCGCTGAGCTACAAGAAAAAGGTGTTCTCAATACAACCATTGACCCACTTTATAATAAAGCTCTGAAGGGCAAGCAGTCAAATAAGAGTTTTTTATGGGACGACAGAGAGAAGAGTGACAGTGCTGATAGCTGTGAGAACGGAAAAATGGTACCTCTACCAATTGAAGCCAAAGGTTTGGAAATATCGCAAGAAGATCGCACAGTCGGAGTGGTTTCTTCCAAGCTTTACTGGAACTACTTCAGAAGCGGAGCACCTTCATTGGTAATCATCGGGGCAACTTGTTTCTGTCTCATTACTCAAGGTATGCCTCAGCAAACTGCGATTTACACTGATACACCGTCTTCTTAAGAAGCAAAAAATCTCTATGTCGTAAATTTGTCTCGCAGTAGGAGGGTCAATAGTTAATACGATAGGACAGTGTTGCACTTCACTCTGAGGTTATGATAACATCGCCAGGGTGTCAGTTAACAAGAGCAATATTTCTCAAGACTACCCGAGGAACCATTTTTTTTTTAAATATCGTGGCTCTAAAAATTAATCTGCCTAAATCCCTCAAAGCGTTTGACGTTAACGTCACAAAATGAGTAAAGCGGTGCGAAATTAATTCCTTAAAGGTCAAATGAACCAAAACTTCGAATTTTCTTTTTTTTTAGGCCAATTTGTTGATTAAGAACCAAATAAACATATTCCGAAGTTTCAAAGGAATTGGACTTTGCAAAACAGAGAAATTTCAAGTTGAAAAATGCTTAGTTTTGGCCTTCATAATCGTAGAGCGCTCGGGAAAATTGTCGGGAAATTTTCGGAACATAAAACTGTGACGTCAGTATTGGTGCGCTGTGAAATTGCGGGAAATTCAAAATGTTAGTGATGAAGAGTGATGAAGCTCACAAGAATGGAACATCATGGTGTTTTGTGCAGCACTAAACCGCTTAAATTATTCTAAGTCGAAAGTAAGTACGTTTAAGTTTCCAGCAAATTCAAAGCTCAGGAAACAATGGCTTTTGAAAATGAAAAGAAAAGAATTTCAGCCAGGAAAGAACTCTCGCATTTGTGCGGTTCATTTTACCGAGCACTACTTCAGAGAAAATCTGGCAATACGTAGGTTTCCGGGTTCTGATTTCAAGTCGCTAAGACTCCACCTCAAAGAGGATGCTGTGCCGCGGACTAATTTTTTTTGTTCGGAAAAGAAATCACGGGGAAGAATGTCTTCCGAAGCACAAAGACCCCACTGTCCGTTCGGCTTTTGCTAAACGAAGGAAGTTAGAGGTATATATGCATTTTGCACCTTTCTTATTCTACCTAGAGCTAGATAGAGTATTTATAATGATTATTAGCACTTTAACTTTGTTGGTTTGGCTGGTCATGATCAAGCATTAGAATTTGAGTTCGTTATTTCAATATCCTCGTCAATTTGCTTCCATGCACGTGCACGTGCTTTTTGACGCGTATAAAATTAAGCTTCAAATGTTGTATTTATGTTGGGTTTACAACCGTTAATTTCGAGCCCTAAATAACATGTACCGGCTAAATAAATATGGACCAAAAAACAGCTAATACAAACAGAACTCACAGTGTCCACGGGGACAGTGTGTAAACGCTCAGTATTTATTCCAACACTGAATTTTCCTTCAGCTGTAAACGACACGAATTTATTCATTGAAAGTTTTACCCTGCGTGATGCTTTGCAGTGTCGAATTTGCATTGAGAAATACCCTTTCATTCAAGTTAAATTTTTGTGTACAAATTTATTTTTGTGTTTTGTGTGACTCTCGAGTAAAGAAAAGAAACCGTAAATTCAATCTTAGCTTTTGGCCACATCCTAAGATAACTTCGCGCTGCATACCGATCCGGGTTGCAAGCCGCACACGTCCTGATAAGAATTACGTGCAACTCCAAAAAAACTGCGTTTAGATTGGGGTATATAACAAAACTAATTGTTCTATACCAAGCTGAGCAGACTGATGATTTTTATACGCCATCCAGTGTTTGAAAACCTCCTAAATCGTACAATGCTTACAATTTCACTCAGTGCTTTGATAATTATTAATCTTCTAAACTGGATTACAATGTAGTAAAAAAATATAACAACCATGTTTAAAAAAAGCTTAGATTCTTTCAGAATTACTTGAATTACTCAGACTGACTCAAACCCTCAAACCTTACATTATTCGCTCTTTAAACGACGATCGTCTCTTCGATCGCAAAGCCGTGAAATAAAACTATTACGTCACAAAATTCAAAGCTCGATCCATTCCTTCCATTCCAGTGCACGGTCATTTTGGAAACGTTTTCGTAAAGTCTTCGGAAATCTTCGTAGTTTTTGCTATAGTTCGCGTTTTAAGGCTCAGAAAGCAAAATTTCTTCTTAAGTTTAGTTAATAATGAGTTCTTCTAGCGTTTGGTTGCTTTAAAATCGCTAAAGAAAGAATGTCGAAATTTTGGTTCATTTGACCTTTAAGGTTTCAAAACTTATCTGAGCTCAATAATGAATAAGATTCAATAAAAATGATTACCTGTTTTTCACTTTACTTTTCTTTCTTTTAAGCATTGGTAGCTGCTCCTGATGTGTGGCTCTCGTTTTTGACAAAGAAGCTTCCAGAAGATCAGAAACTCAAGAAAAACCTGGATATCTATGGTTGTCTAGTCGCTGCGTGCTTTATATTTGCCACTATTCGAGCTTATGGATTCCTTTTGGTTTCTCTGAGATGTTCTGAGCGTCTTCATGACAAAATGGTTGTGGCTATTTTACAAGCACCGGTTTTGTTCTTTGATTCAAATCCTGTGGGAAGAATACTCAATCGATTTTCGAAAGATGTCGGCTGTCTCGACGAGCTGTTGCCCAAGACTTTTCTTCAATCAAGCGAGCGTGTATTGTTGTTGCTTGCATGCATAATCATACCAACTGTTGCAAATCCCTGGCTTTTGTTTTTTGTTGTTCCGCTGATTGTTGTAGTCGGGAATATCGCAAGGTATTACTTGAAGACGTCCAGAGAACTGAAAAGGTTGGAGTCCATATGCCGTAGTCCAGTCTTCTCCCATATTTCAGAGACCCTGCAGGGACTGGACACGATTCGAACGAGGAGAAGAGAAAGAGATTTCATTCACCAGTTTAACAGGTTTGTCGGTATTAGGCAACGTAAACCTTTCATGTTGGAAATGATAAAAAAAGGATAGTTCCAATTAAAAAGGGCAGACATCATCCATACAGCTGTCTACAAAGAACAATAACAAGCTTTGTCTCATTCTCGTCCCCATAGCCCTTTTCGTTTCTCTTAGCCGGCAGGGCCTTAGCACGAGAAACGAAGGGCTCTGGGGACACAGGATTTCCAGTCCCAGATTCTAGGACTGCCGGACTTCATGTATGCAGTCACGATATTTCAAAAGAATGTATGAGAAAGTCATGGCGTCTTTTTACTTCCGCTCAAGATTGCTTTGTTTCAAACGGCCAATCAAAAAAATTCGAATTAATTAAAAAATCCCATGTCCCAGAGCCCTTCGTTTCTCGTGCCAAGGCCCTGCCGGCTTTCACCGCCTTCCCCAGGAACGTAGGTGCCGGACACAATGGAAAGGAAAGACATTTCCCCAAATGGCTTTTAATCAAATCATATTATGTACACATATACAAGAAAATGTACAGGGATATGTTGCAGCGACACAATACCTCGTGTGTGCTGAAACTTTTCAGGGGGTGTGGCGCTGCAATATTCCCCCGCTATATTTTCCTGTGTGTGAACAAGAGTGCATGTCGCTGTGGCACATGCCCCTCCGTGTGTAAGAACTTAAGAAAACGGCAACTGAAAATTGAATTTAAGACTGACTCAGTGGTTTTTTGACAACTGAATCTATTCTTCTTTAACAACACGGACGATATGACATTAACCTGCGATTAGGCGTTCTTTTCTTCGCCTGATCGCTGGTTAGTGTGGCATAAATATGTAGTTGATATCAATGATTTTCAGAAGTGATCTGGAGTCACAAAAACGCAACTGAACAGAACATTTACTTTACTAAAGATGAAGATTGGGGATCACTCCCAGTGATAAAGAAAACTGTATTTGTGTTTCCCAACAGATATCAAGATGTTCACAATCAGGCATTTATGATGGTGATGGCTAGTGGACGATGGCTTGGTGTACGCTTGGACCTTCTCGCTTCACTGTTAATTGGTGCAGTGGCTCTGGCGGCAGTCTTGGTGTCTCAAGATGCTGGTAAGCCTATTAAAGTAGATCCGTAAGCTAACTCGTATGTGGGCAGTACCCGCTAGTTACGGGTGTTTTACTACCGGAGGTGGGGGCAGGGGAATGAGACAAAGTAATACATGGGTTACTACATTTTGTAATTAACTTTTGCCGGACTGATTCTTTACGTCATTCAGGTGACGCCTATAATGGACTCCAGATCTAGGGCAAGGTATTTTACTCACACAAGGCCTCTCACCACCCAGGTTTACATGCGTAATGGGTACGGGAATGGGTAATGGCAAATATAATGCTCTGTTTAGGGTTTGGTAAACCCTGCGAGGAACTAACATCTTATCCAAGAGAAAGAAATGCTCCTAGTCGCTTCATACTATGGAAACCGGGATAAGCTCCGACCGGAAAGGGCCACTAGGCTCGAACGCAGACTTAAAGTTTATCCAACTTTACCTAGTTACAGAAGGTGTCTAATTATAGGAGGTGATGTAGAAAATTCGACATAGAAAATCACGCGTTTCTGAATACTTCTTTTAACCAGCTTTCGCGGGACTTGCACTTGTTTACGTCATCCAGACTGCAGGCATAACTCCAACCACTGTCAGAAAAATGTCGGATGTAGAGAATTTCATGACGTCTGTTGAACGAGTTATGACGTACACCAAGCTTAGCCCCGAGCCTGGATACAAAGTCAAACAACTTCCCCCGGAAAACTGGCCACGCGACGGAAGTATCACATTCCAAGATGTGTCATTGACATACTATCCAGGGGGACCTCAAGTATTGAGGAAAATCAATCTCAACATCAAAGGAGGAGCAAAGATCGGTATTGCAGGCCGCACAGGTGCAGGGAAGTCCTCTTTTGTGGCAGCTCTGATGCGCATGCCAGACGCTGATGGAGAGATAGCTGTCGATGATATTCGAATAAAGGAGATCAACCTTCAAGAAGCTCGACGATGTATATTCGTTCTTGGTCAAAGTCCAGTCCTGTTCAGTGGTTCACTGAGAAAAAATCTCGATCTTGTGGAGCAGTTTCACGATGCAGACCTGTGGCGAGCTTTAGAGGATGTGCAACTTAAAGAGTTTGTAGAAAGTCTAGATGGAAAGCTGGATCACGAGTTGTTGGAACATGGTGCAAATGTCAGTGTAGGAGAACGGCAGTTAATTTGTTTGGCTCGTGTGTTGCTGCAGCAAAGCAAGATTGTTATCTTGGATGAGCCCACTGCACACGTGGATCCAGACACAGAACAAACAATCTGGAACGTAGTGCGTGAGAAACTGAAGGACTCCACAGTTATCACTATAGCTCATCGTTTGAACACCATTAAAGACTGTGACATGATTTTGGTTTTAAGAAATGGGGAGGTTGACGGATTTGACAGATTTGATTTATTGGTGAATAGGGAAGGAAGTGCCTTTAGTGAAATGGCCCGAAATGCAGATATCTGACAAACAACAGCCGTTCCGAGCATGAACTGTCCAGTTTAGAAATTTTTGGAATGTCGATGGCGGTTTAAGAACAATATGTTTTTGATAGTTTCTAAAAACGTGTATCAAGTCAGTGATGGCTAAGTGTAAAGCATAGTCATACTGTAGTCACAAACTGTATTCAGTTTGCCATAAGTTTGCTTCAGAAAACGCTATGCTCACCCTGTGTTACTAGTCTCTAGTACAAGGTACATAGCTCTTAACACATGCGCATGAACATTGCTTGTTTCTTCCTGCAATAAGATTCCTGTAGACTCTGCGTCGCCAAGTTAAAACCGCATATTAGACTTTGAGTCACAGCAGTTATGGTGTGATGCTGTGAACCCTCGCTAAGCAATTTGTAAAAGCTTTTTACTGTGAAGTGGTGAGCTGCTAAATGATAAAAAATAATGGAATCTAACATAAAAGAGCATGACGAATTATTTTGTATGTTTACGAAGTCTGATTTTCTGGTTGGTTTTTGTATAAAGTCGCCATGTTTTTTTTTTAAATTTAACTCTATTTTATTTACACAGCATTGCTTGTAGTACATTTACTTACAAAACAATATATTACCTATTTACAATACGCTACCCTGCCAGTAATAAAAGTAATTCAGCGTATTGAAGTGTATTAATATGCTGCTATTATTGAAAGAGAGATCTATTTTTATCGTTCAATCGTCCGGTTTCTACTATTAAGTTAATTATCATTGTAATTGACACCTATTAATTACAAATTAATTGTAATTAAGACACCTTAGGAGGTATTTATAAGTATTATTATTACTGCATTAAACACCGATGCTCTTCTTCACACAATATTATGCAAGTTGTAACGATAATGTTTTAAAGGTTGTTGGACGGTTATTAATAGGGAGCTTAAGCAATGACGACGGCGACGCCGAGGACAACGCCTGCAACCTCGTTCCCAGGGCTTTTCCACGAAGAAGGGAAAAGCCCTGGGAACGAGGTTGCAACGCCTGGTGGAAAATGTACCAAGATTCAAAACGCACGTGCAGAGCTATTGTTCTGCTCATTAAACCTTTTGTTTGGTGACGTTCTCGTTGCCGTTGCCGTCGTAGTTTGCTTAAGTGCCCTATTTGCCTGTACTCGCAAACTCCGCAAATATCTCAGTTAACGGCTTAAAGCTCTTCGCGGGTGGACGAACAAAATGGTTTGGCAAACAATGCGATTCGTTGCGAAGTGGGGAAATAACTCGGTAGAGCCACAGGCTTAGCACCCGGCACAAGTTACAGCATGCCAGAGGTACAGAGGTACAGAGATCTTGTCTTATTCTTTTTGTGACAAAGTTGAACACTGTGTGTAGACCTTTGCATGTGAGTTTTTGATATATAAATTAAAGATTTTTGTAATAATTTGACCTGGCATGACGTAATTTTTGTGTTCATGTAGTGAATTTATAATTGGCACAATGTTGTAAGCAAACATCAGTCTCAGCAGCTGACGTGGTAAAGAATATTGTAATTATATCCTCCGTCAGTTTTAAATAGTTAGAAATGCTTTCGTCCTTTTAATGCTAGTTTTGAGAATTCACTGACTGGCACAACATAGCAATGCGTTGATATTGTTTGAAGAACTTAATATTGATCACTTTTGGAAAAAATTAAAACCCGGTGAATTATTGTATATGACCGAAGGACCTAAAACCGTCCGACCATTCGGAAATAAATAGAGAATTATTTCATTTTCTCCATATCGAATTTCCCCCAGTGAGAGAACAGTAACCCTGTCCTTTTCCAGTTCTGTCACACACAAAAACATTGAGAAATTCACATTTAAAATACACAAGATATCTATATTCAGCAACACTCAAGGGTGGAAACATCCGGTAATCACGCCTCAGTCACATCCGGAAAAAGGCATCATTTTGTACTAATTTTATTTGTAGACCAAAACTTGGCAGTTGAACAACTGGTGTTGGGAATGGCAAGACCTATCATAGGCACCACACCCCGCTCCTCCTCCACCCCACCTCCCCCACCCTTTCTCTACCGGAACTTGTTTTTCTAAATTATCTTTGGAATCTTGATTACTCAAACTGAGAGAATTATAAGATGAAGCGCTTACATAAGCTGTGCTAATACAAACTCAAGATTCAGGTGAGAATCAGCTTGCGACTTACAGTTTTCATAACGGACGGGCCTATGGGCTTCATAACCTGTCATCACATGAAAAACAAAAAATGCGTGTTGTGCGATGAGAAGCCGATAAAAAACAAGCTCGCAATTTTTTTTAGACAGTGGTGCTTAAATGGATCCAAAGCTGCTTTTTGGCAAACGTGTTAGTCTCTAAAAGGAAGACCTGTCCCGTGTTTGCGGGATAAAAACGAAACATTTTCAAGGAAGGGAAGAGCTGCAACAGTCTTTAGAAAAAGCTTGGACCGTTGACACTTAATCCGGAAGGAAAGGTTGGTAGCAGCACAATGATTTTATATAGAAGAGGCACGCAAAGTAAGAAAATATGGAAAAGAGATTTTCCTCAATATCATGAGTCAGTTTAAGCCAGATAATCTTAATTCACTAAGTACGCCGGCACTTAAAAGAACTCCAAAGCGGTCTACCTTTTGTAAAATAGATGGCTCCACGCTGACATGCTGCTGTTTTGACAACAGGATGGACAGCAGCAAAAGCCAAAAATAGAAAGCTGAAAAGTCAACACGAAAATGGTCCTAGCAAGAAGAAGATAGATCGTTAAGATTCGCATTACAGTAGCAAGTGAAATGAGTAGCAGTGCCTTGATAGAGGTGTTTGGTCAGATCGTGTTCAGTTTTACACGAGGCGTGACGGAGCACTACAACCCAGAAGAACCTGAATACACGGCAGAGTCTTTTGGCTACGATCCTTTTCAAAGCACAGGTCGAGAATGGTATTATCTTCCTGTTGATGAGCTTATTTATCAAGAATACAGCGAAAGAGAAGTCACAAACTTTTACTATCTGCCATCTAGCAGTCTTAATATAAGAGTTATAAATGCGTGTTCGCCAGAGGAAATCGTTGAAACACAAGATGATCAACAAGATGAAGATAAATCAATGGCTTGGAAGCGACTCAGGCCATCCGCTCTCCGTACAGTTTGTAAATCAATGTACATTGCAGCTTGGATTTCACTGCTAACTGCTGCCATCATTGGTGCAGCATACCTGTTGATCTCTTATGTCTATTATAAAACTGGACTAAACTGTGATTTTTACCCCAAGAAATTAATTCCAATACGTGTGCAATGGGTGGAAACAATTTCCGACGCGATTCCAAGATTTTTCTATCACACCTGGATGTTTTTCACTCTGTTATTTCTTTTTCGCCCTTATCAGTTAAAAGGATTGAAAGGAAAACTCATCCTTGTTTGTTGTGTTACGTACGGTTTAAATGTACTTTACTGTGTAGCTCTTCAAGCGGTGGGAACACCTTATTACACGCTGCCTGCGGTCTATCAGATTCCACACTACATTTGCTTTATCTCCAATATCTCTGTGCAGGTTTATATAGTCGCGGGACATTTCTGCCTGAAATCAAGAAAAAAGGTGGCAGCTCTCATTTGTAAAATGGCAATACCGATGTGTTTTTCTATCCTTATCGCTTTTGTTGTGGTTGCTTATGTATACCCTGCGTACAACAAACAAGATAGGGAAGGTAAACTGCTAATCGCACTATTCGCTCCTCTCATTGGAGTTGTTCTCTAAGCAATCTCGCGGATTTGTGCTCAGCGGTTATGGAACATCACTCATCCGGGATATTCGTATGTCTTATTAGTTCCGCTGTATTTTGGCTCAGCGGTTATGTTTCGAGTTTTACAAGCAGATCTTGGCAGTTTGCAATCTATTGCTGGTCTTGGAGTAATTCACGGCGTAGCAGAAGTCACAGAACGAAGCATCATGGTTGTGGTTGATCATATTTGTCACGTGATCTGGAAAAGAACATCAGCTCCTTGGGGAAGTTTTCGTACTCCTCGCCGTGAGAGACTAATGGCTGATATCGCTATTATGAGCATGTTGTTTGAATCAACTGCTATTGTGGCCGTAAATGGATTTTTGTACTTATATCCATTTATTTACTTACAAAATGGTTCCATTTTAAAGTTACTGCAATCCTTTTCCATTCATACTTCAGTTCAGCTGGTGATTGAGTGGTTTTTCACCAGCGTTTCTCTTGCGATCGAGACTCACTATCAGAATATGCCTGTCATGGCTGTTTGGCGAAGAAGATGGAAAAGACACACTTTGGTAGCGGTTGTAAACGTACTGCCAATAGCTATATGGACTAGCGCAAACCTTTTAGAAATTGTACGTGGGAACTTTGACGAGTCAGCACCAACTCAGCCATGCAAAATGCCGTTTTCTTGACAAAGCTAAATTCTCCTGCAGTGCGTCGCGTTCTGCTCAATTTCACCCTACCAAGAATCAGATTTACTATTTCAGAGACTGATAATAAGCAGGAGGAAGTTGGTCACTATATAT
The DNA here is from genome assembly GCA_963693305.1 of Meandrina meandrites. Lineage (NCBI taxonomy): Eukaryota > Metazoa > Cnidaria > Anthozoa > Scleractinia > Meandrinidae > Meandrina > Meandrina meandrites. Next base: position 13,381,439 of record OY855912.1, on the reverse strand, counting down.
AGAGCTTAGCTTGGATATTACACGGGAATCGACAGTTCTGATACTGGGACCTATAAACTGAGTAATATAGATTTACAAAAAAAAAACGAAAAAAACGACGATGAAAGTGTCATTTTGTGTAGTTCACAAACACAGACGTTTCGGGCATAGGCATTAGCTCTTCTTCAAACTGAAGACGGGTTGAAAAAATGATATTGGGCGCGCTTAACTATTGCCAGTCCCAAACCACGAATTAGAATCTAAAACCCCTAAAACTTGCATGGAGGAGAAAAGGTAAAGTTCCTATTTTTGTAAAAAAAAAAAAGTGGGGAAAACATAGCCTTTTTTATAATCCTACCTATGGAATAACCGTTTACATGTAAAAAATAGAACGCCACTGAGGAAGGTCTGAAAATACGGGTGTTTCAATTTTCACATCTATACGCCCTTTCAGTTTTTTTCGACTATTTTGCTTGGTTACCAAGGAAAATGGTAAGAATTGGGATGATCGGGGCACTCTCTGACACACATTTTTGTATACTCTCAAGGGACTGTTTTAATTTGTCAAGGGAATACTTTTCGCTGTGGGCGACAAAAAACGTCATTGGATAGGAATGCGTCAGCACTTCTCGATCCCGAAGTGTTATTTTCACGCGTCGCTCGTCATTTAGCCTGTCTAGCCTTTTGCAAACTAAAGGTAGGTATTTTTCAAAGATCTGTGCTATTCATCGATTGAATCGCTTAATTTTACATGCTTAAAAGCTGCTGCGAATCTTCATTGTCAGAGGATATTGGCCAATGCTATTTTCTATTGTTATAAGTCTATTGTTTGTCGTCTTCATTGAAAGAAGTATTTTTAGCTCGTCACGCAATCTTTTGTTTTGACCACAATTTACGGACTTGATCACGACTTAATGCAGCTTCTCAAGACTTCAGACAGGAAAATGGTAATGTACAATATTGCTTCGAACTTAAATGGAACTTAACTGGAATTTTTAGAAGGATCGGTAAAGCCACTTAGTGAAAAATTGACTGCAAAAAGCCGTCGGGCTAAAATTAAACTTACGCTTTAGCGTGAATAATGCAGGATCTCACGGCTTCAGAAATATGCAGAATTTTGAAGCTTTGATATATTAGTAGCTACATCTTGAAATGAGAATTAATCTAAAACAAAACTTCCTTCAAGTTTCTTTCATTTGCCCAGTTTACGTTTGGAATTTTAGGCTTCTAGAAGCGTATTGATTTGAAAAGTACACGGTGACATCTGATATGTAGCGTGCGGCCGACTTACCATCGCGTTGTTGTTTATTTTGATAATTGTGTTCAGTTTACGACCTTTTACAGGCAAAGATTTACTACAGTACTTCGGAAAATGCAAACAAGTATTTTTTTGTTAATAGTTATAGTGATGGATAGCATAAAAAGCAATCTGAGTGTTAATTTTGTGGAAGGAATTCAGTAGTTTTCCGCTATCTCACGGCACCATGATTCGCAAATTATTATCCCCAATTATCGCTTTTCTGTACCAAGATAATACCACTGGTGGTTAAAGAAATGTCAGTGACAATTGTACAGAATGAAAACCTACCTTTCACCAGAGTGTTTTGAACTAGTGTTATATTTTGTAGAAAGAGTTCGTGTTTTTGCGAGTTGTTAAAATGACGCGCGGAGGTGAAGAAATTCTTTTCACCGTCTTCAAGTCTGGTTTCGAATCAATTTATCAAGGTTGATAATTAACAATTCAATTCATGAATTGGCCTTTCAGCGTGTCTAGTTTTAATAAACATTTACTTCAGAAAGGAATTATTTGTCTGAATTTAGTACGCATATGGTATATTTTTCCCCCTCGCACGTTTGTGTTAAATGCCGTAAAAGAGCCAGGAATTTTTTTTCGGGGGGGGGGGGGAGGGGTTGGGTGCGCGCTAATAAAAGCCTTCTGGACTGTGAATCAATGGGTTAATGCATCGCAAATCGCTTTCAATACTAACATTTCCACAACTCATACTCCATGCGAAATAGTCGAATCTCGAAGAGATCTTTGATTTTTTCTATTCCGGTCTCGTGACTTGTCAAAGCCTTTTGTTGGTACCGAGACACACAAAAGACAGGACACAAAAATCTTCACAACAGATTTTGAGACTTTCACTTTCGTAGTATTTCGCGGCCAGACATTTTTTGCGGTTAACATTTTTTAGGGTCGCACACTACTTCTCGGAACGAGTTACTTCATTGGTTCTAAAAACAGTAGATAACAGGTCATAACAATGCCCCTAGCCCTGAATAACAATAGAGGTAGTGTTTACAGCGGGCGAATGAAAATAGAAGTTCGAGAGAGGTAGTGTCTTCCTGATTTTTTACGGCTAACGGTTAAAATTGTCCAATTTTTACGCTTCATGGCCACGTTTTTAGCCGGTTTTATGGCTAACGGTTCACTCCATTGGGGCCCTTCTGCTTTTTACAGTCGCCACTTGTAACTGACATTTAAATTGAAAGCAAAGGGGGGGGGGGGGGGGGGGGTTGTGATCCCGTTTCACGCACAAACTTTAACCAAATTCACGTGTCACGTATACTTGAAACAGCAGAATTCACGAATCGCGTGTCTTTTTTTAGCTGTTTTCACGCATCGCGGTCTGATTTTGGGACCGCAAACGAAAATGCTGCTAACGTAGAATCCAACAAGGGATCTGATCAGCATAAAAATAATAGATGACAAACAATACTGCAAGGCTGATCATACTGCGTGAAAAAAATAAACTCTGTGAGACACCAACACGACTTGAACCGATATAGCAGGATTGCAACCGAGGACAGCTATTTCGTTCTTATTGGCGGAGAAACGCTTCACGAGCCCACAAACGACTGCGCAGGAGGCTGGCCAAAATGCGGCCTTGTGTAAAAATATTTGAAGGATAATAAACACAATAGCCTTCATTTGGCTTCAAAAATATGCATGGATATTTGTCCTTGGACATTATCTAGAAGCTCGAGGAAAACTGCGAGCTTCGAGGAACAGATATGTCCACGGACAAATATCCGTGCATATTTTCGCGCCCAAATGAAGGCTATTGTTTATTTATTACCCACCTTGTATTCAAAGACGTCCATCGTTCTCCTGGAATGAATTGTTGACAGAACTGTAGCCTCAAGGGACTAAAAGACCGTCAAAACCTCGTTGCTGTTGGATTATCTGTGCATAAACGACAGCAAACTGCAAACATGGCGCGAGCAGGCGCCGTCGCCGCGGTAAGCCATGTTGTTTTGGCGCGAAAGTTGGCAACCTCGGGCCCAGGCACCACGCGGATTGTCCTGAGGTCTCGGTCCAAAATAAAGGGCAGACGATCGATTTTTGCAATTTTCCTTGGAACAGAAATGGAACTTGCAACGCAACAATGATTGCAAGTTGCAGAGCAGGGTTTACGCTTATTTACATTTGTTTTAGCAATTTGCACACGCCCACTGACATATGACTGAAATAAGCCCCTGTAAAAGATCTTCTTGGCCGGGATGTTCAAAAGGTGAATGGATAAATTACAAAACCATTGTAAAACACTGATGGAATATAAAAGGTTCACATAATTCTTATATTGATAGGATTTTTATTGGACCTGGCATCACAAGTGATCATCAGGTGTCATACAATGATCATTCTATTTTAAGGAGTAATCCTGGGCATCCAATCCTAAAATCATTCACACTTATGCATCAGTCAATTCCAGGAGTGCCCATCCCCCCCCGGGCTGACCCCCGGGCATTAGCATTTCTTTGGTAAATTCCCCGGGGTGGGGATGAGGGAGCCGGGCAAATGCCCTGCTCCCGGGTTGATTGTTTTCAATCTCTCGATAGGTGATATAAGAATATAATACAAGCTGTTGCTTCTTGACAATGAAGAAATATCTAAAATTCAGAAAATATACCTTTAAAAACATCCATGAACATCCACGAGCTTCTCTAGTCCTTCATGGATTAGCTAATCTGCAACGTAGTCCACGTCTTGGCCTATAAACGCCTCCATCACGAATACGCGACTCACTCCCCTGTTTCGAAACCACGTGTCAAATGCCCGGGGGTCAACCCGAGGTACGCAAATGCCCCACCCCCGGGACGGGCAACATTAGGAAATGCCCCGGGGTTGCCCGGGGGGGGGGGGGGGATGGGCACTGCTGGAATTGACTGATGCATTATACTTTCTGAAAAGTGTAGCAAAGTTAACAATTAACCTACTTTAGAAAAAAACCTGCAGCAGATCAAGTTGTGGTTGGTTGTAGGTAGGGTGGAGAGAATAAGTAAATAAAAAGTAGATGGTGGCAAAGCTTTTTTATCTTTCAGGCCATATAAGTATTCTCTTAGAAAAAGGGGGCCCCCTCACCTAGAACTGACACTTTTTGAAAATATCCAAAGTTAGTAAAGCCAGTCTCTGTTAATTACTTCAAGAGCTGGAAACTCTTTTTGGAACACTCTAATGTCATCAGGCAACAGATGATTGTAGCATAATGAAAGTGTTTTAAGCAATGGCAGCTGTCTGATCATTTGGCATAGGAGAGCAACACTTGATGAATTGAACATGTTGTCCTCAACTGATAATGACTCCAGCGTTGCTGCTGATTTAAGGATAAATGTACACAAGAGTTCAATACAGCTCACAAATCCACTGCCATCTAGTTTTAAAGACCGCAAGTCCTGAAGAGTGTCCAGTGCACACATTTCACGGAGATCACTTTCTCGGGCACCACACCCTCCCAGAGCAAGATGTATCAGAGGTGATTGGAGACATCGCAGAATGGTACATACTCCTGACCTAATATAATTACCAGTTAGATCAAGCTTTTTTAGATTTGTCAGTTTTTGGCAGATATTTGCTATCTGCTGAATAGCAGCAGTGTCATTGCGTGTTACACCATTGTAAGATAGGTTAAGATCTGTAAGGTTGGTAAATGTCAAAATAATGGGAGAAATGGCATTGATTCCTTCTTCTTGGAGGCCATTCATTGACAGGTTTAAACCAGTGACAATTGCAGGCTGAATGGAATACAAAATAACAAAATGTTAGCATCTGAAACAGATCAACACGTTCTTTTTACCATTCTAGTAGCCTTATAACACTACAGTCAACTCTCTCTGAGATGGACACCATCAGGACATGCTCCACCCATCTGTCTTGGAGAGGTGTCCAGCCGGAGAGTCAGGGTAAGTCATGATACCAGTAATTCTGAGACAATAATGCTGAACCTAACATGACCTAATGCAGAATGAATACATGTCAGTTTTAGGTCTGTTTAAAGTTGCTTACTTTAGCAAAAAATGGAACAAGACTAAAATAATAATGAAAAACCTTATTCCTTGTTCTAGCAAAAGTTGAGAGCTTCTTCAAATTGTAATACTGTAAGTATAAAACAACAACATCTTTGGTGCCCTAGCTATCGACAGAGAAGTAATCTGTTATATCATTGGTTAAAATGTTTGGTGTCATCTAGACGCTGACTAACTTTAATTTATGTTCATAAAAAGTTTTCAACTATTATTCACTGAAAAAAACAACAACACTTCTTAAGTGTCCATTGACAGTTTCAAAGTGTCAGTTGTCTGTCTAAGAGAGGTGTCCATCTTATAGGTGAAATATTTATGATAATGTATGCTTTACAATGGAAGCTGATTGGTTAATTCTCTTTAATGCATGCTTGAAGTTCCCGCCATGTTGTTGTTGGTTGATAAGGTTTTTAATCCTACGTGTACATGATGCTGTACACGAGTAGTGTGTTCAGTTTAGATTAAAAAGTCCTGGATAGTTGTGGCTCGGTTGGTTTATTTTAACAATAGGGAGTTCTGTTACAGTATTGACAATGACTGAGAAACAGCAGGGACCAACACCAGGTGTCTGTCTTATGGAGATGTCCATCTTATAGAGGTGCCGATTAAGCGAGAGTTGACTGCATCATAAAATTAGTAAGTACTGGTGGGCCCCCATGAATCTACCATGTTTATGTTTTCTGTATCCTGCTATCATCCTCTCCATCAGGCCGGTAAACAATTTAGTATCTTCTTCAGGTAATACAAGTACTGGTAGTAAATTCATACCCTATTTTGGACCAAACATTTGAGCCTTTTTGAGGACCCATTATTAATAACTCAATCATAGTAAGAATGAGAGCAAGCAGTTGGTAAATCATTACAACCCAGTGGCTGACTTCTGGCTAGCAATCTGACTGGCTTTACAATTGGGTGCCATCTATCTACCTACAGAAGCCCTTTCAAGTAAAAACGTAAAGCCTTTTAAGCCCAACTGGCTCATAGCTCTCATCCCTTAACTCCAGTTTCTGTAGCATGAAGTGACTAAAAGTATTGCTACTCCCCCTGGATGGGATAGTAGTCCATTGCAGGTTACTTCCCAGCATTCTGTCAGGTTGCCCCAACGATATTTGCCAGTACCCATTTATGCTCCTGGGCGGAGAGAAATACTGTGAGAGTAGTAATTGTATTTCTCAAGAACACAACAGAGTGGTCCTGCCTCATAGCCAAACATCATTAATTAAAACAGAACTGTCAATAAAAACGTTTTACATCTGAACAATGACCAGCCGATACAAACCTTAAGCTTGCAGTCAAATATTATTTATTTATTTAATAATTCAACCTTCACCCACCTCCAAAGAAGACAACAGACAATGGACTTTTCGTCTTCCAATGGGACATACAGTCAAATGTGACACCTTCAGGTCCAAGAATGAGTGGTTAATGCAAGCCTGGATTGCAAGGCCACAGTTATCTTCGTCGACAACACAATCAAGCATCACAACCAATGGAGGAAATCTTTGAGGTGGGAAATCTGTTGAAAAGTTCTCTTTCATAGAATCCTCTAAAGGACGTGTGTCCAAAATTTTCATTCCTGACACATCATTTTCAGAAACTGGGATATCTCCAGCCAGCTTGCAAAATGCTTTGGTCCCCTGTTTGCCTAGTGAATCAAACAAAAAATATTACCTTACACATGTCACTTTTCTCAGGGTAATGTACCAATCAAATCTTCAATATTCTCCCTGGGAATACCCCAGTTATTTGACAAAGCATGCCTGGGGTGGGGGAGGGGGTGCAGGAATTTGACATCAGTGGTTGTTATTAGGGTGAGCAATTTGAATTTATATAGGAGGGTTGGGGGAGATTTGAACAAATTGCCTGAATGCCGTGTTTATAATTCTCGCGATTTCATTGTTATATTGTTCATGGCTCTTGATCAAAATCATTGTGTGAGCTGGTGTGCAAAAGAATGACATGTAAAAAGCTGTGTTCCGAATTTGAAGTCTAATACAAAATTATTGTTTAGTTATACTTCTACTGGTCTGAACAACCAAAGTTCAAATGCCTGGGGGTTGCCAGGGGGTGAGGGGGGGGCAAGGGGATGCTGAAGTTTTGATTTAATTTGTAAATAATTACATAACAGAGATTCCAACTAATAATACATCCAAGGGATTGCCAATTTTTGCCCGCAGTTGTGTACGTTTTATCGATTCCCCGAAAACAGCCAAAACAGTCTTTCTATTTTTCAAATCCCCTTCCTCTGTCTCGATTTCCCGGCTTTAATGTTCTGAGTCCTGGATGCTCAAAAAAATCTTATGACTAACCGATGTTACATCCTCTTATGTCTACAAGCTGTAAATTGTGCTTTGTCCTTTGTAAACAGTAAGCGAGAAGAACTGCTTTTGGTTCGTCAAAACCTGAGGCATGCTGCAGAACCAGATGTTTCATTGGCCAGTTTGTTATCAGGCTTCTTAAACAGAGCATCCGTGATTGGGAAATTGAGGTCAAGAGAAGTTCTTGTAACACAGTTCTTGGCAATGTACTCAAGTCGCATTCTTCCACGATACATCCGTCTTGAATAACAGCGGAGGCCGATAACTTCACCAGCGAACCAGCCGACATCTTGGCTGGTAACTGTCAACGGGGACTGAGATCGAATTTGTATTTTGACCACGGATCCAGCTGGTCACGAGCTGGTCACGACCGGTCACGAGTCTAAAATTCTCAAAAGTGGTGGAGAGCATAACAGACATGTTGCCTGCAAATAAATATACTACACAACGACAGTAATCTACAAACATGTAGATCCCTATGTTGGTCTATTTTTTCTCCTATCCTCTCACGCTTTTTTCAGGAGGTTTTCGCAGAGCTTCGCGCCACCTCACCACCCCCGGACCACCCCCTGAACCCACTACCCCGGCCCGATGCGTCAACTAATCGCCAGGCTGCTAAGCGCTCAGTTGGACTTTGTGTTTTGTTTTCGCTTGCTCCGAAGAGGGACGAATTCTTCCACAGGCTGTCCAACAGTCTTGCGAAAGGCCAGTGTGACAGCAATACATCGACAATACTGTGTTTCAACACAAGGCTAAACTTGAAAACGCCATCTTATTCCACCACTGAAGAGACTCGAACCAACAAGAACGAAGAAAAATATGCAACAGCAATCGCAAGAATTCTTCTACTTTGTCGCTTTTGCGTTCCTTGTACTTCCTTCTCAAATAGACTCTAGTTATCTTGGAGACTACCAAGTGCTGATCTCAAACAGTGGCCCAACGAAACTTGGAGAAATAACAGCGTTTGAAGCTGAAGTTGTGCTGAAACCTGAAGCAAGGACTAGACATGCTGTAAGTGAAAATGTCGTCTACGAGTTCTACTGGAAAGTTCCTTCCGAGCCGTGGATAAAACGCAACAAAACCACACATCGATGGAATAGCTTTCGATGGCGATGGAGCAGTGGCGGACATAAAACAGTTTCTGTTTATGTGCGAATTCTTGTTTCTAGTGATGGTGGTCGTGATACCAAAAATAAGCTTAAACGAAGATACAATAATACTGGCTACAGAGGCTACAGTGCATGGAACCATACAGACGTTACAGTTACTGGAGTAGACGGTATACTAAAGTTTTAATGTTTGTGGTTTGTCCTCGGGAGTGTCATTCATTTAATTATATTAATTTGCCACTTTGTCGTTTCATCTTTAACTAAAGAATGATGTCACTGCACGGGTCAATAGCTACAGTACTATGCACTCATTCTCTTTCAACTGGCGTTTGGTGAAGAAGTGTACACAATATGAATTTTATCGGTGTTTGGACAAGTCTTTAAAAGTAAAAGTAAAACAACTTTATTCATACACGATTGTATTTTAAAGGTAGAAGCTTGTAGGATTGCATAAAAAATCAAGAAATAAGTGAAACCAAAATGTTGGTTTAAGATTTTTCAAACCAGTTTGATTTTTATTTCCCTTTGTTTCAGATTATGATAATGAACGTGAGACAATGAAAAATCAAAATCAAACAGGCTTGAAAAATTTTAAACCAATGACAAATTTAAACCACGACATATACAGTAAGTATACTGGCTGATTCACTGCAGTATTTATGGTTATTCATAGGGGTGAACACACTTGCCAATTTTGTGATTGCTGCTAGTTGTATTATGGTGATCACTTCCATTGTTTGACCAGTGGATGAGCATCCCATCAAGGGGGAGTAGCTGCAACACGTCAAAACACTTTGCAAAATAAACACGATCTTATGTGTCACGTAGCAAAAGTGAAAGCTGCAACATCATCGCATTCCATGGCTGACGTAATAACTTTTTTTAGTGTATTCAATAAGGTCTATCTAGCAGTGTCTGTGTTGTAGTTCAATTTCATCCTTGGTTCATATTTTATTTTCCTTTGTTTTTGGGTATTTGAACCAATGATAAAATTAAACCACAACATATGCCACTTCCTCCCCAGCAAAAAAACTTCATGATCACCTTTTCAAATAGTTAAAATATAGTAATATTATACTTAAATAATTGTTTTGAACATGCTACTTTAATTTGTGCTTTCCTGACTGATTTCTTTTCTGCAACTAGCCACCAACAAGATTATTGCAACATTGGATGTCTATCAGGATTTCTCAGAACCTAAAACTGGAAGCAGCATGTATGATAAGACTTTCCATGTAGGAATGGTGAACTTGGAAATTAAGATTCATTCACCCCAAGATCTTCATAACATAACATGTGACTGGAATTTTGGTGATGGCTCACAGTTGAAAAATTCAAGCCTGACATATTTGAGCCACAATTTTACTACTGTTGCATCTTCTACAGTCAAGGTCACTCTCCATGGATGGAGCCAAGGCAGATATTATGTTGGAACCACTAATAAAACATTGAATTTTACAGGTATGATATGACTTTCTTGTTTTGAAACAGCTGTTAGTCTTGTATAGTGGAACCATGAGATGACAAGCCCCATAATTATAATGAATTCACTGGTATAACAAATGGTATTATATATTATTATATAGACGCGAGTGTTTACTTGAAAGTGGACCACTGGTAAATTTATATGAAACTACATCTGGGAGCGTAGTGGCATATTTTTTATATTGGATGGCGTAATTTCCTGCCTTTGCACAGTTGTTTCAACATTTAACTTTTACTCAATTTGTGATTTTTTTCTATATAAATAAAAAGAAAACAAGAAGTTGCTAGCAACTTAAAACCGCGCTTATATTTTTTGCAAATTAACAGCTTTATTTCTCAAAAGCCACAGTTAAATTTAATGTGTTTGCACTATGAGTAAAGGACTAGCAAAGTAGTCACGCGAGTCACACAATCCAAGGTTTACGTTATCCCCGGCTGTCTTAAGGTTGGGGATTTTTCCCTTCTAACGACGTAACCCCTGCACGTTCGGGCACGCTCAATTGTTTACTTCAGCAAATGTTTCATTTCCCTTCAAATCTCTGAACTCGCTTAAATGAAACAGCCAAAGAATTTACTTTAATTGCCTAAACTCGCAAATTTGCAAATAAATTAATGACAATCGCTTCTGGCGAAATTTACTTGCAAAGTAAACCCAATCTTATTATTTATTTTGTCACGTAGCCAAAGTAAAAGCTGCAACATAAGCGCATTCCATGGCTGACGTAATACCTTTTTTAGTGTATTCAATATTCCCTTTCAATCCAACGCTTCAATAACCGCACTTTTAAAAATTAACTCCATTTTTCCTCATTGACAACTTTCTTCCACAAAAGTCACCGTTAAGATTAATTTTTTTGTACTATGAGTAAAGGACCAGTAAACTAGTCACACGAGTCACACAATCTGTGGTTTACGTTATCTTCAGCTATCTTTAGCTAGGTGGTTTTTTCCCTACCAATGACGTAACCATTTCAAGTACGGGCACACTCAATTGTTTACCTCAGCAGGTATTTAATTTCCTTTAAATCTCTGAATTCGCTTCAATTAAAGCAGCCAAAGAATTTACTTCAATCTCCTAAACCCACAAGAAATACTCGCAAAATTGCAAATAAATTAATGACCATCGCTTCTGACGGAATAGCCTTGCAAAATAAACACGATCTTATGTGTCACGTAGCAAAAGTGAAAGCTGCAACATCATCGCATTCCATGGCTGACATAATAACTTTTTTAAGTGTATTCAATATTCCCTTTGAATCCAACGCCTCGATAAGACCAAAAGAAAAAATATTTCATACACAATAAAGAAAACAATATCCGCAACATTTTCCGTACTTAAATGTTTCAACAGCTTTTGGCGAATAAACATCACAGGTTGCGTGATTCAGTTCCGATCACGATTTGGCCAAGTGGAGGTTTGCGTCTGGTCACCACCAAAAAAAAAAAAATTATAATAATAAATCCCGTGCAGAGCAAGAACCGCGCTCGGCCCCTGGCCGCGCAGTTAATTACATGGGGGCTTGAAGAGGTGAAATCTATGTTCTCATGTTAAAAACAATATTTTACTCATTTGCTGTGCTCATTCATGATACATAATTTGTTTATACCAATCAAAAATATAATTCGTATCTTCACACCGCCATGTAAAATCCTCTGTATATGCCCTGGTCAAAGGTAGAAACAGTTAGATGTACTTGAACAAAATCCTGCAGGTAAAACAAACCCCTGTTATAATAATAATAATAATAATAATAATAATAATAATAATAATAATAATAATAATAATAATAATAATAATAATAATAATAATAATAATAATAATAATAAACACATATTAACACATTCATCAGTAGCTTGGCACTTCATTATAATTGTGAGGGTTTCACTGTACATATGTATTTCTTTTAACCCTTGCATATTTTGTTTTAACCCTTTTGTCTTTCCTAAAACCTCAGCCACATTTCCACAAATCTCCTTCAATATTGATTATATGTATTTGGTGTTACATTGAGACACACACAGAGTAATTTTGCAAACCATGTTGCAATGCAATTGAAATTACAACTGGCATCCATCCCTGAAGTTATTGCATGCAAATCTGTGCAGCATTAATGTCATGACACAACTGTTTGTCAATATTTTTTCTGTCTCCTGGCTGTCTTATCCCTAATTAAGCTACACCTGACCCCCATCTGTTTCATCATTTGATAAATATATATTATGTTTTGTTCTTTTCAAGCCATTGTTCCCCATTTGGAAATTACAAGTTTTGCTGGCCCCAAGCTTCCACCAGGCCACCAAAATAAAATTGCCAAGGACAGTCCAGTTAGATTTGAGGTGAAATTTAAGAATCAATTCAAGAAGATAACTGATGTATCTATTGATTGGAAATTTGGTGATGATGCTTCAGTGACAGACTGGAAAAACACAACAATATTTCACACATATCACAAAGAAGGAATCTTTCCCTTGTGGGTGACTATAAGGATCGGGAAAATGTCTTTTGCCCCAATTGTGAAGCATCTTCATGTAAAAGGTTGGTACATGCTTTACTTCTCACTGCAGTAGTACAATAAGGTTAAGTTTTGTTAGATTTGACTTCATTATGCCTTGACCAATCAAATGGTAGATCAAACCACAGGAATAATTACCATTTCTCACACACAACTGGACACAAACCACATGACAAACCCGGGGGGGGGGGGGGGTACTCACGATTTCAAGTGACGGGGATGATTGTATGGGAGCAAAAATCAAGACCCCAAAAAATCCCTAGGGCTTCATCTGGTTTAACAACACTAAAGACTTTGCCTAGGTCAGTAATACCCAAAAAAATCCCTACTTAAATCAAGCCACCCAAAAGATACTTCCCAAATTTTCCTTCCCAAAAATAATCCTGGAGTCGACAATTTCAAACCCCAAAAAATCCTTCTATCGTCCACATGACTTGAAATCCTTAGTACCCCCCCCCCCCCCCCCCCCGCCTGGGAACAAACCACAGACAAACCATTTGACTGCTCCCCTGCACACCAGTACCCATATTCCTGGAAGAGTGTGAGAAAAAAAAATGTTTTCTTCTTAGTCAATTCATACCCCAGCCAGAAGAAAACATCACATTTTGCACAGAATAAGGTTTGCATCTTTTTCATCTTGTGTCTCATTGGTTTTCACCAGAAACTTATAAGGGGTTGAAACATGTAACATGTTTGCATATTGTTTGAAGTACTATATCTGTATTCTTTTTTATTGCAGCACCGGTATCTCTTGCAGTGGAGCACAAACATGCAGCTAAAGATAAAACAGTGACGTTCAGTATCTCTTGTAATGGAAGGTAAACAATTTATTTAGGTTTCATGCATGCTTTTTGTTTTGCCATTGGCTTCAAAAAGACATTGCAAGAATCACAAATTATCTGGCACTTTAGAACATGTTATAATAAACTAAAACTTACTAGTTGCAATTGTGGATAACAATCCTGAACCTCATCTTTTTTATTGCATGTACAAGTTGCAGTAGTTATCTGTTGCATAGGCTATACTTCATTTCAGGGACAAGGCTCTTGGATGTGTGTCCAAATGCACAAGCTAGTTTTTCTTTAACAAATCTTTTTCTATTTCCTTTTCTAGTATACAATTTCTAAAAAAAGTTAGTCTGTTCTTTCCGCGTCACAATTAATTTTCCCTTGAATTTAGGAACTATTCAGGACCTGCCAGTTTTTCCAAGACAATCTGGACAGGATTTCCAGAAACAGTGTGCATGCTACTGTTAATATTTCTCCTGTTGTTTCCTTGTTTTAACCAGCCTTCCTGTATCCTTTCACTGGTGTGTTTCAAAACAATGTAACTTGCTATCACAAGGAAAATGCAGTCCCATGATGGAACACAAAAACTCTTGTAGTTTGATAGTAAATCACACATTCAGTGATTCTGGAAAGTATTGCGTCAATGTTGGCGTAAGGAATGGTGTCAGTGGCACCAATACGTCCCTTATGGTACAAATTCCAGGTATGTTATTCATATGCAGGGCAATAAAAAAAGTTATACTGTGCTGAAAATTTTCTTAACATTACCTTGAAATACCTGTACCATGAAAAAATTAAAGTATTAAAACTGGAACGTAACAAGCTTGTAGTACTGCAATACTGAAATACAATGCATTTGTAAGTGACTGTCCACCATATTTGATTATACCGGGGTAATTAATTAGGAACTATGGGTATGCCATTTGAAAATAGGTACTTAACATTAAAAATTTAAATCTGTTTAACAAGGAATGACAGGCGGTGTGCGCACTGGGATCGCTATGCATCATGGTCGAAAGAAAAATTATGATCATTTGTGTCAAGTCATGATGGAGTGCACATCTTGTAGGAGGCGACGAAGGCGAACAGTATTCGTTATATACGCTGCTTTGTTTCAGATTATGATAATGAACGTGAGACAATGAAAAATAAAAATCAAACAGGCTTGAAAAATTTTAAACCAATGACAAATTTAAACCACAACATATACAGTAAGTATACTGGCTGATTCACTGCGGTATTTATGGTTATTCATAGGGTTGAGTTCACACTTGCCAATTTTGTGATTGCCGCTAGTTGTATTATGGTGATCACTTCCATTGTTTGACCAGTGGATGAGCATCCCATCAAGGGGGAGTAGCTGCAACACGTCAAAACACTTTGCAAAATAAACTCCTAGACCACAAATTTCTTCTTTTATACTTTTGAACTTATGGAAGGATCAAGTTCCCGGCTCTTTTGTGAAGACGTTTTTTTCAACTCGAAATGCGCCACACGCTTATATAAATTTTTTATTTTTATTTTTTTTTCTGATTCGGTGAATTTTTTAAAAAAAAAATTAAAAAATTGACCCCGGCCCCCGGCCCCGGCCCCGGCCCCGGCCCCGGCCCCGGCCCCGAGTCGGCGTTTTACCGACACCCCTTAAGCTTGGGGATTTTTCCCTTCTAACGACGTAACCCCTGCACGTTCGGGCACGCTCCATTCTTTACTTTAGCAAATATTTCATTTCCCTTCAAATCTCTGAACTCGCTTAAATGAAACAGCCAAAGAATTTACTTTAATTGCCTAAACTCGCAAATTTGCAAATAAATTAATGACAATCGCTTCTGGCGAAATTTACTTGCAAAGTAAACCCAATCTTATTATTTATTTTGTCACGTAGCCAAAGTAAAAGCTGCAACATAAGCGCATTCCATGGCTGACGTAATACCTTTTTTGGTGTATTCAATATTCCCTTTCAATCCAACGCTTCAATAACCGCACTTTTAAAAATTAACTCCATTTTTCCTCATTGACAACTTTCTTCCACAAAAGTCACCGTTAAGATTAATTTTTTTGTACTATGAGTAAAGGACCAGTAAACTAGTCACACGAGTCACACAATCTGTGGTTTACATTATCTTCAGCTATCTTTAGCTAGGTGGTTTTTTCCCTACCAATGACGTAACCATTTCAAGTACGGGCACACTCAATTGTTTACCTCAGCAGGTATTTAATTTCCTTTAAATCTCTGAATTCGCTTCAATTAAAGCAGCCAAAGAATTTACTTCAATCTCCTAAACCCACAAGAAATACTTGCAAAATTGCAAATAAATTAATGACCATCACTTCTGACGAAATAGCCTTGCAAAATAAACACGATCTTATGTGTCACGTAGCAAAAGTGAAAGCTGCAACATCATCGCATTCCATGGCTGACATAATAACTTTTTTTAGTGTATTCAATATTCCCTTTGAATCCAACGCCTCGATAAGACCAAAAGAAAAAATATTTCATACACAATAAAGAAAACAATATCCGCAACATTTTCCGTACTTAAATGTTTCAACAGCTTTTGGCGAATAAACATCACAGGTTGCGTGATTCAGTTCCGATCATGATTTGGCCAAGTGGAGGTTTGCGTCTGGTCACTGCCAAAAAAAAAAAAATTATAATAATAAATCCCGTGCAGAGCAAGAACCGCACTCGGCCCCTGGCCGCGCAGTTAATTACATGGGGGCTTGAAGAGGTGAAATCTATGTTCTCATGTTAAAAACAATATTTTACTCATTTGCTGTGCTCATTCATGATACATAATTTGTTTATACCAATCAAAAATATAATTCGTATCTTCACACCGCCATGTAAAATCCTCTGTATATGCCCTGGTCAAAGGTAGAAACAGTTAGATGTACTTGAACAAAATCCTGCAGGTAAAACAAACCCCTGTTATAATAATAATAATAATAATAATAATAATAATAATAATAATAATAATAATAATAATAATAATAATAATAATAATAATAATAATAATATTAATAATAAATACATATTAACACATTCATCAGTAGCTTGGCACTTCATTATAATTGTGAGGGTTTCACTGTACATATGTATTTCTTTTAACCCTTGCATATTTTGTTTCAACCCTTTTGTCTTTCCTAAAACCTTATCAGCCACATTTTTTCCACAAATCTCCTTCAATATTGATTATATGTATTTGGTGTTACATTGAGACACACACAGAGTAATTTTGCAAACCATGTTGCAATGCAATTGAAATTACAACTGGCATCCATCCCTGAAGTTATTACATGCAAATCTGTGCAGCATTAATGTCATGACACAACTGTTTGTCAATATTTTTTCTGTCTCCTGGCTGTCTTATCCCTAATTAAGCTACACCTGACCCCCATCTGTTTCATCATTTGATAAATATATATTATGTTTTGTTCTTTTCAAGCCATTGTTCCCCATTTGGAAATTACAAGTTTTGCTGGCCCCAAGCTTCCACCAGGCCACCAAAATAAAATTGCCAAGGACAGTCCAGTTAGATTTGAGGTGAAATTTAAGAATCAATTCAAGAAGATAACTGGTGTATCTATTGATTGGAAATTTGGTGATGATGCTTCAGTGACAGACTGGAAAAACACAACAATATTTCACACATATCACAAAGAAGGAATCTTTCCCTTGTGGGTGACTATAAGGATCGGGAAAATGTCTTTTGCCCCAATTGTGAAGCATCTTCATGTAAAAGGTTGGTACATGCTTTACTTCTCACTGTAGTACAATAAGGTTAACTTTTGTTAGATTTGACTTCATCAGTTTTAATTGTGCCTTGACCAATCAAATGGTAGATCAAACCACAGGAATAATTACCATTTCTCACACACAACTGGAAGCAAACCACATGACAAACCCCCAGGGGAGGGGGGGGGGGGGTACTCACGATTTCAAGTGACGGGGATGATTGTATGGGAGCAAAAATCAAGACCCCAAAAAATCCCTAGGGCTTCCAACAAAACCCAAAAAAATCCTTGGACCAAAAATTAACCCCTAAAAAATCCCATGCCAAATTTCTGACCCTTAAAATTTTTAACATTAAAAACAGTGGAGGGTCATTAGAAATTGAATGTTTGTGTTTGTCTATTCATCATATCATCTGAATAATCTTTCCTTCATCCAAAAAATACTTGCCAAATTCCCCCCCCCCCCCCGGGAACAAACCACAGACAAACCGTGTGACTGCTCCCCTGCACACCAGTACCCATATTCCTGGAAGAGTGTGAGAAAAAAAAATGTTTTCTTCTTAGTCAATATACCCCAGCCAGAAGAAAACATCACATTTTGCACAGAATAAGGTTTGCATCTTTTTCATCTTGTGTCTCATTGTTTTTCACCAGAAACTTATAAGGGCTTGAAACATGTAACATGTTTGCACATTGTTTCGATTTCAGTTTTGCCAATTAAGTTCTATATCTGTATTCTTTTTTATTGCAGCACCGGTATCTCTTGCAGTGGAGCACAAACATGCAGCTAAAGATAAAACAGTGACGTTCAGTATCTCTTGTAATGGAAGGTAAACAATTTATTTAGGTTTCATGCATGCTTTTTGTTTTGCCATTGGCTTCACAAAGACATTACAAGAATCACAAATTGTCTGGCACTTTAGAACATGTTATAATAAACTAAGACTTACCAGTTGCAATTGTGGACAACAATCCTGAACCTCATCTTTTTTATTGCATGTACAAGTTGCAGTAGTTATCTGTTGCATAGGCTATACTTCATTTCAGGGACAAGGCTCTTGGACGTGTGTCCAAATGCACAAGCTAGTTTTTCTTTAACAAATCTTTTTCTATTTCCTTTTCTAGTATACAATTTCTAAAAAAAGTTAGTCTGTTCGTTCCACGTCACAATTAATTTTCCCTTGAATTTAGGAACTTTTCAGGACCTGCCAGTTTTTCCAAGACAATCTGGACAAGATTTCCAGAAACAGTGTGCATGCTACTGTTAATATTTCTCCTGTTGTTTCCTTGTTTACACCAGCCTTCCTGTATCCTTTCAATGGTGTGTTTCAAAACAATGCAACTTGCTATCACAAGGAAAATGCAGTCCCATGATGGAACACAAAAACTCTTGTAGTTTGATAGTAAATCACACATTCAGTGATTCTGGAAAGTATTGCATCAATGTTGGCGTAAGGAATGGTGTCAGTGGCACCAATACGTCCCTTATGGTACAAATCCCAGGTATGTTATTCATATGCAGGGCAATAAAAAAAGTTATACTGTGCTGAAAATTTTCTTAACATTGCCTTGAAATACCATGAAAAAATTAAAGTATTAAAACTGGAACATAACAAGCTTGTAGTACTGCAATACTGAAATACAATGCATTTGTAAGTGACTGTCCACCATATTTGATTATACCGGGGTAATTAATTAGGAACTATGGGTGTGCCATTTTACTTAACATTAAAAAATTTAAATCTGTTTAACAAGGAATGATATGCATGTGTAACGTAAGATTAAAAATATTTGTTAAAGAATATTGTGTTGACTGATCAATAGTGTCTGTGAACACATTAACCTGTCAACAGTTTAATTAATAATAATAATTTATTTTACTTTAATATGCTAAGGGAATATTAATTTGAACCCCTAGACATCTGCAATGCACCCTCCTGTAAAACTGGGAATGAAAGGAATTTATTAATAGTCAATTGAAAATCAGGCTGGCTTTCACCAGATGCATTTACAATTTTGTAATTACATTTCATTTGCAAATAATGCTAATTTGGTAAGATTCCAGTAAGATTCTTAGCTAAATAACATTTACTCATTCTGTCCACAACATTATGCAGTAGTTATCGTTAAATAGCAAACGTGTATGGGACGTATATGATTACATAGTCACTGAGTAAAGTTAGGACCAAGTCATTTATTTTAAGGTTGTTATGTACTGTCTTATGTTATTAATGTTCTTTTTAAGGTGACCTCCCAGGACCTAAACATAGCACTGGCAAAACAATGGCAGCACTTCTTGTCTCCTCCTTCATTGTCAGCGTCTTGTTAATTTTTATTGTAGTAGTTGTGCGGAAACATATTTATAGCAGAAAAAAGAAGACAGAAAAGGCAGACTTTGATTTCAGAGATGAATATACTTCAAGTTTGTCATCTTTGGATTTGTATGGCAAACATTCTTGTTTTCCAGGATGGGGCTCTTGTACAAAACAAGAAAATGTTCCCCTTTGTATCCAGGCTGCACATTACAAAATGTATACACTATGAGCATGGCCTCATTACTCCCTTTAATGTTGACAGTGGAAGGCCTTTATTTTAAAATTATTTTCATCTTATAAAATAATATGGATTTTTTTAATCCCACAAGGAAAACCAACTAACTGTTGCATGTACAGTCTTGAAGTTTACAATTCCTTGGGTTCAATTTTGTGGGTAATGTTTTTGTAAAAGGCAAATAAATTGTAGAATAGAGTGGTTTTCAGTTGAGTGTCAAAAGTCATAGAGATTTGCTTTTATTCGGTTTTGCTTTGTTATACTCTGATTGGCTAACAAACCACCTCCTGCAATCAGATGCGAAAACCAAAGCAATCGGGACTTGGTCAAAACATGTTTTTCCTTGTATTGCACTTGGAAATAGTGATGTGCATGTCCTTACTTCAAGTTGGTATAGTATGGTTGGTATTCATTGTTAAGGCTCATGGCCAATGCGATCCATTTAGTTTTGGTTTTACACTCAACTGAATGCTGCTCTAATAGAAATCAACTTTGTTTAAAGAAAATAGAAGTCAATCGTTGTTCAAGACAAGTTTTGCACGAGTTGAAACAAGATAGAGCTTGTAGACGCAATGAACATTTTTTTAAGTCTATACAGCGGTGGAAGATAGGAAATGAATATCTTGGCTATGCGTAAATAAACATTGGTCAAACAGAACTTTGAATTAAGTCAGTTTACTAACAATGTAATGTTTGAATGTGGTCAGCTTCATCCTATGTTCAAATTTTAGACCAATCAATCAATAAATGTATTATCTGCGGACATGCACAAAGAGGATTAAGTAGTAAGTTAAGTTATTATCAAAATATTAAAATTATTTTATATATATATAATTATATATATTTACAAAGTTAATATGATTATCAACATAATAGTTAGAGCATAAAAATTACTTTAAAACAATTATTTTGTAAATTTTATAAGTATCAGAAATACAAAAAAAATTCAGAGTGAACTGAGTTGTGTGAGAATGTTGTAATATTTTAGCAGAGGTGATAAAATTAAATTCCAAAATCCAATTATACCTGTCTTTTGCCCATTGACTCAGTAACTTCATGTCATACTATTCTGCTTACCTCAAATCATGCAGTTAACCTTCTCAAACTCCTAAATAATTCATCAAGTTAAAAGAAAGGAAATCATAACCATGAAGGAGGTTTAATTTGGATAGACTTTTATGATTTTATTTCTCCGTTTACTCCTTAGTTTTTGTTTTGATTGAGAAGATGTATCAAACACTTGAGACAGTGTTCATCGGCTATCCAAACATCTCAAATTTCAAAAAATTAATGCTCTGCTGTAAATCATATTTTTAACTCTCTTTTCAGTGTTTGGATATCCCAATGAAACACTGTCTCTCCTGTGTTGAATACATTACTTGCACTGTAGTATGCGTGGGTGAAGCTCCAAGACAGATTTCCTATCTTGTCTGCTGGAAAGTAGGGGAATCAGGTTATGAGTCAGGCAAATGTAAGTGATGCTGCACCTCAGTAACAAGAAATAAACCAGTAGTAGAAAGAGACCAGAGATCAACTGTACAAATTGCAACATTTTGCTTGTTATTACAAAATAAAAAGTGATAGTATACATAATTATATAAACCACAATGAAAAAGCAGGTAACAAAAAATTAGTTCATCATGACAATAGAGTTTAATTGTCAGTGCAGACTCTAACTCATCCCAGACAGTCATAGACTTTTTTTCAGAAGTCTTTTATTTTGCTTGTGGTTTTGAAATACATGTACAATATATACAATCTTCACACAAAATCACAACACAAATTGTGCTGCAGCAGAAATTATGTTACCAAGGTCACAAAAAAGACCTCACGTGACGGTCGTATACCATTTAACACTGATGAAGTAAGATAACAAACCACCAGTATGCCATTCAGCACTGGCTGGTGAAAAGAAAAGATTTAACAATAAAATAACATTGTCAAGACAGCCAAATCTCTTCTAACAAAGATTTGAAGACTTGCAAAAAATATATATAGACTAACTGATCTCATTTTCTGTGGGATTTCTCCTGCCAATTAGTTTATCCTTATGGTTGGTAGCCAGAGGTCACTAATTGCTTATAAAATATGTAATGTTTTGCATGTACATGTCTAGTTCTACGAATGTTCATATTAATTAATAACAGTCTTTTCAAGAGCATTTCCACACACAAACTGCAACAGTGCCTCCAAAATACATGTAGAGAAGATTCTTGACTTCATGCGTGAGCTCAAATCCATATCCTTCGCCAACCACTGCATGCCACGATGAGCCAAATTTCTTGTCCAAACTTTCTTTTATCATCTTTGCAGCAGCCTAAAAACCAACATGAAAAGAAACTTTAAAAGAGACCTTAACACAACCTTCACACCATTATCATAATACCTTTAAAATATTGAGCATGAGCTACATTATAATGAACATTCACTAGTTTGCTCTGATGAAGGTAGATGGAGGCCACTGAAAATTATTTTAGTGAATATTAAATCTACGGATCAGATAAATTAGAACTAAAATAGCCAATGTTTACTGATTACTACACCCAAAGTGTGTTTAGTTATAATAATTATTGAGCTCCATTTTGTTGGTGAGCAGGCTTAAGGGGGGAGACTCTAAACTACAGATCCAGAGCAGTTGGTAAGGGATTGCTGAAGACTGTATTTTGAAGCAAGCGATTTTGAAGCTTTTTGTAACGCTAAATGGAAAATTTTATTTAGGGGTAGACCTGCTTTGAAAAATATATCATTGCGCGTGCAAAACTAGTGCCAGTCCCAAACCGCGCATCAAATATAAAATGCCTAAATCTCCAAGGAAACAAGGTAAAGTTACAATTTCTTTTACAAATCAGAGATAACGTCGCTGTCTTTATAATCTGACGTATGCTTTTACTGTTTACATGAAAAGAGGAAATGTTACTGATGAAAGTCTGTAAATACGAGTGTTTATTACGCCATAACTCTTATAATAATGCGAATTTCACAAAAAACGATACGTCACATATTTATACATGTGGATGTTCTTTATCTATTGACACTCATTTAAATTTTAAAATCTATCTGCCGTTTGAGTTTTAGGGTTTTTTCTATTCTGGTCATTAAATATGGCCGTGACTCGAAACTCTTGGAGGAATCTTCAATAGAACCAACTCATGCAAAAAGCTTATCGGTATGAGGTCTGATTTCCAAAATATGGCAATAAGAAACCTACCGTACCTTAGAAACAAATTGGTAGTTAAGAGTCACCCCCTTAACCTAAAGGATTTTGTAATCCTGGTTTTGATGCTGTGAAACCCTTACCAGTGGGCATTTGGCAGTGTAAGCAGCCAACATAGTGGGTAATTTGATCAAACGCTTTTCTCAAGAAAAGCCAAAATGCCTGGGGTTTACCTTGCGGAAGGAGGGTGGGGTGGGAATGGGTGCTCTTGGTTTTGACTGGTGCATAATGCCAGTTTATAATGTGAAAACAGAATCAGAGACCTTTTTAGTTTTTGTGCCAACTGTTTTAACCCTGTCCAACAGTGATCAACAGCAACT
The DNA here is from genome assembly GCA_963693305.1 of Meandrina meandrites. Taxonomy (NCBI): domain Eukaryota; kingdom Metazoa; phylum Cnidaria; class Anthozoa; order Scleractinia; family Meandrinidae; genus Meandrina; species Meandrina meandrites. The sequence goes on along the minus strand of OY855912.1, from coordinate 13,358,124 downwards.
CTTCTTTTTGAAGAATATTGATCTATGCAAGGATGATACTGGAGTTCAGGAAAGAGAAATCTTTTTGCAATTGGGTACTTTGCACAATTTGGGGATCAAACTTTTTGCAGAAAGGGATATTTCTGGGGCGGGGAGGGGTGGGGGTGTTAATTAGGATTGCGTAATTTGGATCACAAAGTTCAACATCACCTTTATTATCGTCGTCGTCATTATCTCTGTTCTGTTGAAATTAGGTCTTCCTTGAATTGTTAATTATCTGCACAAAACCTGCACTCTCAGATCGCAGCGAAAAATTTTATATCAGGTACACAAACCTCGTTATTTGCTGAGAACTTTTCACAAGCTGTTACACAGAGCTCCATCGCTTCAGTTCGCATTTCATCATTCATGTCCGAGTACTGCAATTTAAATATCAAGAGAAAAGATTAAAACTTTCTGAATAATTTCAATATTTTGCAACCGACACTCGCATCAACTTACACGGATCAGGGGGTAGCTATGAAGTCTTTTGTAATCGTATCCTCCGCTTTCCTGTGCTGCACCTCCTTCTGGATTTTCTGCCATGATATAAGCACTTTAATAAACGGTAAAAATGATAAAACAATCTGCGCTTTTACTTCAAAACATACAAAGATGGCGCCGATCTATCTTTATGGTTACTCGTTTCCATGGAAATAAGAACCTCGTTTTCACGTGCCAGACGCGGGCGCGCGCGATTACACGAAGCTTCGATTTCCCGCGAAATTTTCAGCTGATTTCTGATGCAAGTCTCTTTGAAACGCTTGCAATCTTTTTTCTGTCTGGCGTTTTGCTGAAAGAGAGTTATTTTTCTCTCAGAAACTGACTTTTCGATTGCAATGACACTGAATCGGTTACAAATCCTAGTTAAAAGAAACACCAAAAATCAAAATGGCCTCCATAAATGATGTGGAGTTGCCCATTGGAATTGACATCGTTGAAACATGGAAAAGGTAAGGTGCATTCTGGCTCTGACATTTTAATTTAAATCTTAAAGTTTTATGCTGCAGATCGAACAGTGCCGGATCTTGATCTCGTTTCGGTAGAGTAGATCTCCAGTATATAGCTTACTGCTTCAGCATGACAACAACCAACCATGAAATTGCCACAACTGCAAACCAGTAACTTTATAAACCAACATTAATTATGAAGAAAACCGTCACATGGGGACATTCTCTTACCTGAACTAACAGATGTGACTCTTTGGGCAACATTATTTTCTGCCAATAGGAGAAACATCTGAGATTGAAGGTAAAACGAAATAATTTCCATACTGATGATATCTTCAGGGATCTGTGTACTGCAGTGTGTCTGTTTGGTTAATTGACTGCAAGCAAACTCACGCCAGAGTGGCAAAGCTCAGTGAGTGATTTAACAAGCCGGCATGAAAACTGGTTTGTTAATTAAACTGCACTGGCCATGGGCCAAGTACAGTTCTTGCTCTAGCCTTGGGTTAATTTTGGTTTTGTTGATGACCAGACTCAAACTTCGGCTTGGACAAATCACCAACAGGACTTCTAATCACGCAGTTAGGAATGTTTATTCACCAAAAGCTGTTTAAACATCAACCTACTGAAAATTGAGTGAAAAGCAGTTAATTAGTGATTTGAGTTAAAAAAAATAATGATCCATCCCTTATAGCCACTATACTTTCTTGATCTACAACAAAATTCACAAAAAAACTTAAGTTACAAGAAATGTCTGTAAATCAGTTAGGAGAATTAATGTTTTGAGGTTGACTAAAAAGGATGAGTTACATACTGATCTGTAGAAAAAATATTGAATTTGTAGGGAACAAATTGAGCTCAAGAAGAAACTTGTGAGTGAGGACTGTGTTAACTGGGGAGACTCAACTGAAGACCCTTTTAGTAACTTGAATCTGATTGGTGGAGTTGACATCTCTTTTCCCAAGGGAGATGCTGATCATGCATGTGCTTGTTTGGTGGTGCTGACTTTCCCAGAACTTGAGGTAGGATCATTCCCAAGTAAAGGTTTTACTTTAATTGCTGTCTGTACAACTGTTATACCCTGATATGTGTGAGGGATGTTTTGTGGCCAAATGACTAACACACTGGACTGAACTTTGCATCAGGTAGGCTCTATAAGTGTTAATAAACTTACAGCCCAAGTTTTCTATGAGCGAATAGTCAATGTGGCACAGCCAAGTTGAGAATAAGTTAGTTTCAATATTGACCCTATTGTGTACTATATGAAAATTGTTACAACTTTTTTAATGATTGAATATATATTTTAAAATGACACAATTAATAACTTTTAATAATTTGTTGACTTTTTCATAATGCAGGTTGTGTATGAGGATCTAACCATGGTACATCTAACGTCACCTTATGTTCCAGAATACTTGGCCTTCAGAGAGGTTGGATTCCTTGTTGACTCGATTTCCAAGTTGGGAAAAGATAAACCAGAGCTTCTTCCTCAGGTGATTAAATAGACTGAGACATCTTATCTTTGGTGTTATTGGCTTTTTAAATTAATTTTAATATTATATTATAATTAAGTTTTCATATAACGCGTGCTCTGATAGGCTGAAACAGTGTACTTTATCAGAGTACAGATGTACGGAGGAATTGTCACGCCATCGAGGCAACATGGGCGACCAATTCCCGAGCTTTTCTCTTGGGTTTTCTCTTGACCCTGACATCTTCTTTGACCTGGAAAACGAAAATGAAAACGAGCTTTTAGCGTCGGTTAGTTTAGAAAGTTTTGTTGCTAACAGCACAACTTGCACGGCGATAGAAGGTGAAATTTCGGTACAAGTTACGGATCAAAACACCGAGCCGGAAAGTAACAACAAAACAACCAACCAAAGATTTGTAAACAAGTCAAGCGACGAAATTGATGACATTATAACAAGAGCAGAAACAAAAAACACGAAAGAGAATACAAAATGGGCTATCCGAGTTTTTGAAGGTGAGTTTCACTTTAGAAAATGTCACAAGCTTATTATTAAAGTGCGGAATTAACAACACAAACACCGTTACTCACACGGCTACATTTTTGTGTGATAACAAACAAACAAACGAAACTAAATTAGATAGCCAATACACACAAATGTAAGAATAGTATTCTTCAAAAATTATTCAGACTTATTCCACAAAATAATTTTTTCTGGCGTTTTCAAAACAGCTTGGTGCCGTGAAAGAAAGATTGGCAAAAGCCTTCACGAAATGACCAGCAAAGAGCTAGACAACAACCTCCATCAATTCTACGCCGAAGCTCGAACAAAAGACGGTGAACTTTACTCAAGGTCATCGCTTCTTGGATTTCGTAAAGGCTATCGAGAGATACCTAAACAATCCACCCCTAAACCAAGGAATTTCAGTTACAAAAGGGATTGAATTTCAAGCTTCAAACAAGTTGCTGCAAAGTCAGATAAAATTAAACAAGCGTGAAAACAAAGAAAACTCCAAGCACAAACCTGCCATTCCAGAAGCAGACCTCCAGAAATTGAAAACCTCCACTGCAATTCGGGGAGACAATCCTTGGGGCCTTCTGCGGAATGTCTGGTTTCACATCAACTTGTACTGGTGTCGCCGCGGACGCGAAGGTCAACGAGAACTCACAAAACAAAGCTTCGAGTTCTTGGTGGACGAGGGCGGACGCGAGTACGTTTCGATGACCCATGACGAGGCCACGAAAAACCACCCTGGTGGAATTGACGACGTAAACAGCATGGAGAAGGAAGCTAGAATGTATTTAACATCAGATAACCAACTTCTTGACGGCCTCACATGCCTCAAGATGTACCTTCAGAAACTCAATCCGAAATGTGAAGCACTGTTCCAATATCCAAAAAGAAACGCGAAGCAGGACGAGCACGTCTGGTACGAAAACAGACCTCTGGGGGTACACAAACTTGCTGGAATGATGAAAGAAATTTCGCAACTGGCATGCTTGTCGAAAGTGTATACCAATCACAGTGTCAGAGCGACTGCCATCACGCTGTTGTCCAACGCACAAGTTCCATCACGGCACATCATGGCGATTTCGGGCCACCGCAGTGAAGCGAGCCTCAAACACTACAACGCCCGTCCTTCAAGTGAACAACTGAGATCCTGTTCCGATATCCTTTCCAGTGCGATGAGTGGAAGGCCACAGCAATCACAGCAGCCGACTCTTCCAGGCCTAAGCAATCCTCTTTCATTGAATCCGATGGTGGTGAATGATTCGCGAAACACAGCGCAGCAGTTTGTAAAGTACCAGCCACAAGCATTGAGCAGTTTGTTTTCCAATTGTCAAGTAAACAACGTCCAAGTTTTCATGGGCCATAATTCGGCCGGTTTTCACTGAACAGTCTACTTTCTTTTCTCTGTTGTACTAAAAGTCCTAAGAACTCAGCTTGTGGATTTATGAACTTTAATGGTTTTTGAACTTTGATGGTTTGACATTTTGACAGCTGTTGTCTAATTGAACCAATAAAATTATTTTGACCATTCTAAGAAGCTTTGTGATTGGCTAATTGTTGCGTACTTTATCAGAGTACAGATGTACGCTGACGCCAACTCTATTCGCTTGAAAATCGTTTGTTTTGAAAATTGCGCGAATTCGTGGGGAAGTTAATGAATTACTTAATTATAAAACAAATAAAGAAGCCTCGACTGTGCTCTGTTCTGTTGTAAAGCACTTAGGAAGCGGCTAGAGCACTCAAGAAGTAGGGAGAAACACTCGCCTATCGGCTCGTGTTTCACCCTACACTTCTTTCGTGCTCTAGCCGCTTCCTGCGTGCTTTACAAAAGAACAGAGCACAGTCGAGGCTTCTTTATTTGTTAAATATTTACAAGATGTAGTACATAATTTGTTGAGTTATGAGAATGGATTCAGAGATAGAGTAGAGTAGAGTAGTAGAGTAGTAACTTTATTTAAACACGGTAAATTCATCAGAAATACAATTATAAAATACTAATGATAAAAAATGCAATACTAAAAACTAAAACAATACTAATTTATACTGACATAACTCTGCTTTACATGAATGCCATGTACTATAAAAGGTAAAAGGCTATTTTGTAACTAAGAAAAATGATGTCGGCAACCAATTCGAAAACCATTGAGAGTTTGTGCTTGCCGCAAATCAGGTGGTAAGCGTGTGTATGATTTGAACAACAAAATTATAAACAAGAACAAGTACAGTAAAATTATATGGATTTGCACATGTGGCATATGGAGAATAGGGTTTAAACTAGGCAGTAATATTCTCCATGTAAATGATGACGGTTATACTACTTGGATTAATTAATATTATAAATTAATTTATATGATCAGCTGGGAAGAAAATACCAGGAAGACATTAAACAGAAGCTTCTCCAAAAAAATTAAATGAGCATAGTAGCTTTTGTCATGGATTCCCAATACTGGTAATTTGGTATTAATATATTTTTCATTACTTGATCTTTTTTTTTTAATAGTACCAAATTTGTTATTTTGTTGTTGAAGGTCATTCTAGTTGATGGAAATGGAATGTTGCACCCAAGAGGTACAGTTTAAATATCACAAATAACCTACTGGTTTTATTTTTCTTTTTTGCATAAGTAACTCTAACATTTATCATAATTTAGGCAGTTTGATGAGGAATTAAGAAAAAGTAATTGTATTATTACATTTTTTATATTAATTTAAATTTAAATTTCTGGTAAAAAGACATATAATCTTGAATGTTTTGCAGGATTTGGGATTGCTTGTCACCTTGGAGTTCTGACAGATATTCCTACAGTGGGTGTGGCCAAGACCCTTTTCCATGTGGACGGGATAGAGCGAGACTCCAAACATGCTGACCAGGTATTATTAACTACAGTATTAACCTTGATTATCTGGACTCTTGCGGACCGGGCTAAATAGTCCAGATAATCGAGAGTCCAGATAATCGAAAATATGAACATTAATGAGCCGGACGATCTAATGCTTGGTTACTAAGCTACAAACGTTTCACGAACACACGTTCTTGTCATCATGCAAAAATCTGTGGAAAAACTGTGTTTAATGAAGAAATACATAACATCAAATACCCGGAAAACATCAATCCTATGTCAAAGTTGGTGGAAACGATGTTCATCTTGATTTCTTTACGGTAATTATAAATATTCATGAAAAATGGGACCAGAGTAGCAAGTCCAGATAATCGAGAAATCTGGGTAATCGAGGATTGGATAATCGAGGTTCGACTGTACTTTTACTAATAACATCACAACCAAAATGGTTGGAAAAGACTTTGTGTTCTACGTACTGAGGTATTGGTACACGTCAACCCAATCCACCAAAACTGGCTGTGATTGAAACAAACTTAATACTGGTAAACATTTTTTTATGATGATCGATATTGCTTTCTCTCTTAACAGATCAAAAACCTTCTAAAAACTAGCGGAGATAGTTTTCCACTAGTGGGCGCTTCTGGTTCAACCTGGGGCAAGGTAGGTATGAAATATTTAAGTTTACAAACATTCTGGATCATGCAAAATGTGAGAAAATTTAGCTTTAAACTTATAAAGGAGAATGCAGATAATATTTTATCAAAGTTCAATTTGGTTGTTAAGTTCTCGATGTTAAAATAATGTTTAATTTAGGTCTCAATCCATTTTTCGTGTGACATTTATGAAGTTTGATTTGAGCCCACACATAAAATTCAAGTAAATCTGTTTTCAAGTCAAATATGTGAATCATTGCTCATTTGTCAGCAATATATCCCAGACTCCTTGTAATTTCAAACATTATTATTATTATTATTATTATTATTATTATTATTATTATTATTATTATTGCATTATATATTATTATAATAAATTATCAAGGGATTTTCGGATTTCATAATAATTATAATTATGAAATCCCTTGAAGCATTTAATTTGCATTCATTTTTTTACACTTTTTAGGCATTAAGAAGTACTCAACAGGCTTGCAATCCTATCTATGTATCAGTGGGTCATAAGATAGGACTAGAGACAGCAGTGAGTCTGACACACGCCTGCTGCCAGTACAGAATACCAGAACCCATCAGACAGGTAAGAAACAAAATGATATAAAAAAAATTTACTCTGGACAGTCTGCTTCTTTCAGTGTCTCTGCAAAATGTCTTTTCTAGTTTCCCAATAGCTTTTTCAGCCTCCCTATTCCCAGCAGTTTCTTTAGATTTCTAGCCAAAAAAAATACTGTTACAGTCACATCTTCACTAACAGCCAAATCTCTACACTGGCCATCTCCCTGCAATGGCCAGAACATTTTTGTCCCAGCCCCACACCAATAAAGCATACTTGTAAGTTTTTACTCTTATTGAAACCATCCTACAACAGCCACTGCTCTTCACTGGGCAGTTTATGCCCTAAGTGGCTATTGTTGTAACATTGAACTGCATTCTGAATTAAAAAACATCCTCTTAGAAAGTGCACGCTAAAAGCTGTACTTCTATAGTTCAATAGAAACACAGAACTAGCACTAGCTGTTGATGTAATAGTGTGAGCAAAGAGAATTTACACTGTGATGTTCAAAATAAACAAGTGCTGATGGTTTTATTTTTTTCCTGACAGTGTTTTCAAAAAGAAATAGAAAACATGTTTTCCATTTCTATTGAGTTATAGAAACACTCATGAAAAGTTGAGAGAACTCAAAAAAAGCTGTGGAAACACTTGCCTATATCCATTGGTTCATGTTCCCAAAGCATTTCTGATAATTTACGTCCACTCTTGTTTCTATAACTTGAAAGAAACACAGAACATGTTTTCTATTTCTTAAACAGAATTAAGATGAGTCCCCAATAAATTGCTATAATATAGTTTATTTCAAAAGTGTCTGATTGTTTGGTTCTTGTGAAAACACAAGTGAGGAAATTGAAGGCTATAGGTAGCGACTCACTCTGTATGCAGCAAAAATGACTCAATGCTTGACATGCAGACACTTTTAGAGAAGAGTGAGAGTCTATGAGGAGCCTCGTGAAAATTTTTGGTAACACTGTGGTGAAAGGATTAAGATGTAAGGAATATTCAACGTTTATAACAGCTCAAAGGTTTGTACCAAATATATCATGAAACTCCTGAGAAATCTTCACTGAACTGTTACACAGTCTCAAGAAGCAGGCATTGCTGAAAAGATTTTTCTTTTCTCCAGTGAAGTGAGAACCATTATAGTAAACATAAAATTTGTGGTCAGATAACAATATAAAACAAATTTGGTTATTATTGTATTTTCCTTCAATTTTTTTACTGTTACAGTAATAGACTAATACAAGAACAATTTGTAAGCCACACATTTATGCATTGCAGACCAATTTTTTACCTTAACTGCAAAGGCCTCATTCTCGTTGTTTTTCAAATCTCATTTTGCTGTATTTGTTGTTTGTAGGCAGATATTAGATCGAGAGAGTGTCTCAGACAGCATTACACGGAAGAATTGAGAAACTGTTCCTGCAAGATGCAAAGCAATGATGGTGAAGCCGCAAAAGTGGAGGAAGATGATGAAAGAAATCAAGAGAATCTTGTTGATGAAACCAGTCAAACATTAAGCGAACTAAAACTCAGCTAACAAACAAGGATTTTACCCTTTAAAAAACTGATGCTTAAAACTTTTTTTTTTAATAGTAGAGTGTCACAACCTTTTTTCTATGCTATTTTATTTATAAAGCAATCTTTTCTACCTTGTTGATGGCAGGGTCACTTCCATCATAGTTAGTAGAGGAGACTGGTTATGAAAGCCGGCGAACAGACTTGAACTTCAAAGAACTAAACAACAACGCGGTCTCTGATGTTGAGGAGACCCATCACGTGACTCTGACCGTGCACAAGTTCATTCATTCTACTAACTATGCTTCCATCTTCCCCATACAAATCAGGAAAATCACCTTCCTTATTTGCGAGAAAGACCAAAGCAATTATGTTAGTGGGTAAATTTTTTTATAAACTGCAATAATGTCAGTCAGTGTACTTAGTAAAGTATTTTAATGGGCACATAATTTATTGAAAGCTCTTTGTAGATATTTTTTTAATTTTGTGGGAAAATTTATCATGTTACTGTGGTTTTATATTCTAATTTTTGCGTAGCTACCCGTTGTTCTAATGATAGTTAGTATATACTAGCCACTTTGCCACGTTGTTGACTATTGGAAATCTTTGAATCTATATTCAGTTCTCACTAATTTGTTTCCAATTCACTGATAGAACGTGATTGTGCACAAGTTGCTTTTTTTTTTTTGGCTAACAATTGTAGGTTTTGGGCTGCAATCCTTTATAGAGTGGCTAGGAAAACAATTTTTTGGACTACTCCCCTTGTTTACTATGAGCGTTAGTCAATTTGGCTGCACCGCATGGACTTCCCTCATCAAAAACTCATGCCAGTAGCTGAATTGTTAAATAGTTAACAACTACAGGTACTTCAAAATAAAATTATGTGATTTAGGAAGGAAAAATTTTAATGATCACATTTTAGTAACAAAATATTTATTTAGGCCTTTTTTAAATAAAGAAAATGAAGTAACTGCAAGTTTCACTTTTCTAAAACAACCTGACTGCCTGTAAACTGCCAATTTTATTTATTATATCCTTCTCTCACAGATGTTCATAGACTGCAAAAATGTATTTTCACAAGTTTGTTTGATGAAACAAAAAAAGGCCTGGAATGAAGATTAAATTATGAATGAAACACACTCTTCTCATCAGGCTTGTTTAGTGGTCTTGAAAGGGTCACATGTGAGCTTATTTGGTGCTTTGTACATCATGGATATCTGCATCATGCATAGCTTGTTTGCTGATTCATGTGCCATGCATTGACATCCCAAGAGAGAAAAACAGACTGATATGCAGTCTAATATTTTTTAGGGTTAGTCCAACACTTAGGGATAGAAAATGTGGGAAAACTGATTTACAGGTGATTGCTTTGCCATGTTATAAAACATTGCTCGGGAGGCCCCTTTCTCTTCTTTTTTTTGGAATTTTATTTTAGTTATGGCTGGCAAATTTGATCAGTAATAGTCACCTATCACCAGCTGTTATTACCTCTGACACTCCCTCGTAACAAACATATTCTTTTCCTGGCCTAACACCTGTTCACTGTTCTTGATAATTTGACAAATCAGAAGTGGCCTATCAAGTACCAGAAAATTGACCTTCACCCTAGACTGACAGAGTGGCAGGTGCCATGCTCTGCTTAATTCCATAGCAATTGCATGCAACACTGAAATAGGATGGAGGCACAAATACCAAACCAAAAGTGAATGGTAAAGAGAAACGAGCAATATTAAGAATAGCATACTATTACTTGTCTTCTAGAGGCAGCACAGCCAAGCTGTAGTTAGAGCACTGGATTTGAAATGCAGTGCTGCTGAGCTCAACTCTCTTCTCCACAACTTATATTATTGGTGTTGTTTTCAGCAGTCCCAAGTTCAGTTCTTCCTCCATGGTTGTAAATAGCCACATGGTCTGCCTCTGCCAGTTGGAAATCTTATCCATGCTAAAAAAAATTTGTCCTTTGTAATATATATTTTCAGTTTTCATTTGCATAGGTCCAGAAAACTTATCAGGCCTTCAGGGAGAGGAGGGGGAGGATAAGAGAAGAGCTGGTACTATTCATTTCCCTCTCTATCTTATTCACCCCCCTCCCCCACCACCACCCCACCTCAATCTGAAAGCCTGACACTCAGATTAGGTACCTCATCAGAGAGTGATCCATCAAGATATCATTTTACCTTTACAGTTAACAGAGCAACTACAGAATAGGCCATATTTGTATTCTCAGTTTTGGACTGGAACTAGCTTGCAATTGAGGCTAATGTGGAGGAATATCATTAAAAAGAGCTTCACAATTTGCATTTGCATTTTTTCACAATTTGCATTTCCCCGCATTAGCCTCCATTGCAAGAATGACTGTGTCTTCGCACAGTCATTTTTTTTTTTCGCTTCATGCTGGACAGACTGCGAAAAAAGGGGCTGCTCATAATCTACCAAGAATACGAATATGGCATTCAGACCCTCGTTGGTCCACCTCATTTACATGTATTAGAATGCTTTGTACAAAAGGGCCTAACACAATGAGATGCAAATACTTAAGTGGTTCTGTATTCTGTAGTTTAACCCAGTTAATAGTAATAGTTAAAAGTTCATGTAGCGCTAACTGTATATACAGTAGTCTTCAATGTCTGAGTAAATTAATATTTTAATTAAGTAATTTACGTTACTTGATTGTGCTATACATAGCACACTCCACAGAAGTGAATGTCGGCATTTTGTAAGTTCCAGTGTCTGTTAAAGGTGCGTGAATCTTGATCTGCCTCATGTGGGTGTCTCTTCCGTTCTGATGGTTGGCCAAAACAGCGATCTGCAACATGTAAGTTCTCAGCGGTTTGTCTCCATCGGACAGTGACACGGTTAACCATCCACTGGGTTCTTCCAGCTCTATCAGTTCTATTTGATGCAAGTCGTGGAAATGATTTCCGGCACGTACAGAAATTTTACTTGGCGTGTAGCTCTCGTCCGCCTTGTAATCGGCGTACAGACAAATGTTTTGAATGGCCGTTTTTCGCCTGAATTGAATGCTGATCAAATGCGGTTGTGGTCCGTCGGATTGCCAGTACGTTTCTAAGTTTCCATCTCGCAGCTGCTCTACTCCGAAGCCAGGTTTACATGAGGATAAAGACCAGACTGCTTGATCTCCGATTTCTCGGTATTTCTCGCCGCTAATTCCATCAATTTGTTGTTCTGCGTTCGAGAAATCTTCCGTTCGAACCGCCGCCATTTTGAATTTGGCGCGTAATAAGCATGCGTCAATGTAACCAACCGCTGATATTATACGTCCACGTGACATCGACGCCATATTGGTTTTGAAAGAACAACGTAAAGACAACGAAAATGGTGAGTTTCGTGTTTGTGTCTCAGTGAATTGTGTGATTTTGGCTTTTCTTTATTCTTAGTTAAGTGGTTTAGTTTATGGTTAAGCTTTGCGAAGTTATATTTCATTGATTAAATACAAAACGAGGGGCAAGACATCACTTCTAAAATTCGACATGAGTGTGCATTATTTCCAGTTTTTTTTGGTTATTTCCTGGCAATACAACTGAACACATCTTCTAAAACATTCAATAGTACTAATTATCCTTTCGCTGTTTTCCCACCTAAACATTAAAGTATTATTTGTGGTTTATAATTCATTCCCAGTTTGAGTAAGATCAATTCCAAAATTAAACACCCAATGAACAGGTCACAGTTGAAAATCGTTCCATTTTTTTAGTCAACTCATATCTGCAATAGTTTTGCTGCTTGACAAGAAGCCTCGTTTGGTTCTTTTTGTTTGGTTTGTTTGCTTCTTGTCTACCTGCCAACTTTTCCTAAGTCAAAGGCGTGAGAGTACCATCTCCACATTTCCAAAGGTGTTCCAACCTTTCCCGGAGATTTCCGAAGATGTCCTGATGATTTCCAAACATTGCTGAAGGGCACCGAAGATGTTCTGATGACTTTCAAACATTACCGACGTGTGTGAAATCGACTCGAACACGAATAACGATGCTCATTTTTTGTCAAAATTGAATTGAATTTAAATTTAAAGGGAGTAAGAAAACAAGATTTGCCAGTCAGGTGTGAGAAATTGGCCCATATGCATGAGATTGATATTTTGGATCTGCAGACGTGAGACTCGCGCATAATGCGTGAGAGTTGGCAGGTCTATTCTTGTGATATCAAGTCACTGACCTGATATTACCAGATTTTTGGTCAAACTTGGATACCGCAGACACCAAAATAATCATACTGTTTTGTTATGCTTCGGCAACATATCAGTCTCATTAAATTACCCATGGTGAGACCAAATTTTGGTCTCACCATGGGTAATTTGGCTTGACTGCAATTCACCAATTAAAATCATCACCAATAGATGAGCGCAAAAAGCATGGTTTGACTTAAGCACAAGGCCAAACAGATAACTGCACGTCTGCACATGGCTGGAACAGCAAGTATTCGATGCAGCCACAAAAGGACTCTAATATGCATGACTATGGCTAATAATTTCTGCTGAGAAATTAGAATTCTAATCTGAAGTAATCGCATACCCAACAGGAAAGTTTCCTTATCAAAATTGAGAGTACAGCTGTATTGGGATGTGTGAGTCTTGCAGTTTTATTTTCCATTAGGCCTTTAACACCAAATCAAAGTCTGCAGGAAACTATTGGTAGTTAAATCACTGTTATTACCCAATTATTTCCCTTTGCAGACAGACCGATACAACATTCACAGTCAACTTGAGCATTGTAAGTACGAGTATCATTGTTTCTCATTGGCTATACTGTAAATGAAAAGGGGGTGACAATACTAATAAATGCTGTTTAAGAATGGTACCATGAAGTGTTTAATGTCTCCCTGAGAGTTCTTGATATTTTTGCAATGTGCTCTGTTCTAGTTCCAGTACATTTTCCGAGTCTATTGGCTCCTTGGCAGTTTTTTTAATCTATTGAACCCTTGGCATTTTCTTAATATAATTCCTAGCAAAAATTGCTTTCCTTCTCAAACAGAATTTATTAGAGCTGAAGTGAAGCAGAAGTGTACATGCTTAATCCTCATTTTGCGTGTCGGCGCATAAAGGTGATGTTACACGGGACAACTTGCAACAACGATTTTTCGCGCAACAATGTTGCGCGAAAAATCGTTCACCGTGTAACATGGTACCGGGGACGATTTTTTGCGCAACATTTTACTCGGCAACACGTTGCGAGTTTTTGAAACCAAGTCAAAAACTCGCAACGCAAGATGACGAATATTCAGAAAGTTGCCTCGTGTAACAGGGCCGCCGTCGATTTTTTGCGCAACGCCTTCCCAGAATTCTTGCCGCTTCCGATCTCGCATGAAATTTAACGAGCCCAGGGAAGTCCCAAGGGACTTGGCTTGTAAACAAACAAAATGGCGTCTGCTGTTGATTGTGGCGACGAAGAGATGCAGATTTTAGAAGCCCCCGTGAGTAATGTGACATTAAACGACGCTGAGAGGATGGAGCTAATTGCAGTAATAACTCTCTCTCTCTCTCTCTTTACCTTTCTCTCCTCTTCATCACAGTCTACGCCATCAACTAAAAGAAGCAAATTAACAAAGTTTTGACGCCGCCACCGACAACGTCCATCGGCCGCCATCTTTGTTTACATGGCCTGGACGCGCGTTGCTTGGATACGCAAAATGTTGCGAGTCGGGTTGCGTGAAAAATCGTCTCGTGTAACATGCATGTTGCCAAGTTCATTTTGTACGATGTTGCGCGAAAAGTTGACTCGTGTAACATAGCACGAAAAGTTGACGCGGTGTTGCGCGAAAAATCGTTGTTGCAAGTTGTCCCGTGTAACATCACCTTAAGGCCATAGTCTGTATTCATACCAACTTATCATGATAATGGCACTTTGCAGTAGTCTACATCACAAGTTTATAACTCTGGTTTTCATACATGGTATGATACTTTTGAGAATGTCGGTATACCCAGTGGGTGAAATTCTTCACAGATTGACCTTTTCATTTTGTAAAGTTGCCACTCTTTTAGGTTTCCATCTAAAACTGCTAGTACTGCCTGAGTTATTAATTAAAGTTTTATCACTGGCTAACATTAGCTGACAAAACTTTTCTTTTATTTCAGTACAATCAAAGTATGTTGGTACTGGCCATTCAGACACAACAAAATTGTAAGTACTTTATGTTCATTTTTCAGCTGACTTCCCCATGTGATTATTGAAAGGGAAATACTGGCTAAATTCATTATTCTCTGTTCCTGTATTTGATTTAAAGGAGCACTGTGTCAGATGTTTGCTCAAAACTCCCATTAATACAGAAAATGTTGCCTTGATGATGATTTACGGAAAAAACGTTTGATCTCTAACCTAACTCATTGACTCATGAACTGCCCAAAATTATTGTTCTTGGTGGATTATGGTCCTTTTATCTCCTGTGTGATGCTGTCACCTTTCATTCCAGAAGATGTTTTTAATAAGCAGCTGATAAACTGGAAAAATGTCTTTCAAAGCATGCTTAAACTAAAGCACTATGGGGGTGAATTGGAGTAGAGAAAGTGTTTGCATCATTACCAATTTCTTTCTTTGCCTCACTGTTTCCCCCTTCTCCCCCCCCCCCCCCCCCTCCCACCCCTCCATCTCTCCCCATGACTCAATGTTGAGCTCCCCAGTGGAATGCACAGGGGAAGGGAGACCTCTAAAAATGTCCATGTGTGACATTGATGAAGTTTGAGAGTAAAGTTTCTGCCTTCTATTGTCTTTGGGACTCACTGTACTTTTGTTGACGATTGTAGGTCGAGCATTTCTACCTTCTTTAATTGGATGCTAGTCTATTACAAGCTAGCCCCAGAAGTTTTGTCGTGTGGCTGGAACAATTTGTGAAAGCCATTTACATGTGTACACATTATAGGTTCCTTTCATTAACTTTGTTAAATACAATAAATTTATTATTCCATTCTACAATATCGAACCAAATTAGGCTTCTTTGTGTCATGCCAAAATTCATTTTCATGTGTGTTGTTTTCAGTGAGTGGCTGGTGAATCAGCACCGAGACAGTGCAGCTTCTTACATTGGACATTATAACTTGATGGATTACTTCGCTTTAGTGGAGAATGAAACAAGAGCCAGAACCAAATTCAACCTTTTAGAGGTAACACACTGTTTGTTTGTTTGTTTTTTTAAAAAAGGGTCTAAATTAGTTAAATTCTTGTTAGTTAATAGTCACATTTGAAGAACCATAAAGTGTTTTCAAAACACTTTAGTATGAGGTTTAATTTATTGCTTTATATGATTAAGTGTTATTGATTTAATACATCAGTGTTTGTCTTTGTGCTTTTGCATGCAGTCATTTTGTACATTGTCTAATAGTTTATGTATCACCTATAATCTTTTTATGTTACATTTTGCAGCAAATGGATTTTATTTTCAATTATATTCTTTTTTTCGGCTGCAAAGCGATTGAGTGACTATAAGATGATAAGTTTAACACTGAATTTGTGCTTTTTCTAGAAAATGTTGCAACCTTGTGGCAATCCACCACATAGACCAGAAGATTAGGACTGAAGTTACGAATGATGCACTCACAACAAGTAAGTATGCATGGAGTACATTTTTCATATAGGCGCAGTAGGGTGCAAAAAACAACTTAGTCTCATTTCCGTATAGTGATAAATACAGTATCAGCAGTTGATCTGTTGCCCTTTTCATTTTCTTTTAAATTATTAATGAATTTTACAAATCAACGTAAAGGTAATGAAAAGTTGTTGATAACTAGCTCGAATGTCAACGTTTTCTAGCGAATCTAGCAAAAGCTTTATTTCCACACGAGGCAAGAACCACAAGTTCATTTTTGTTATTGATTTTGTCATTGGTTTGTTTTATCCAGCAGACAGGAAGCACAATTTCATCTGATCATATTGGCTTATAATTTGCACTAAGTAGAGTAATTTTGATCAAGGAAAAAAACTGTGTTCTTTTTATATCTTCTAATATGTTTTTTGTATTGTTATTTTCTAGGTCGATTTTCCTCCACTTCACTCATGTCCCTGGCGATTTTTATTATTGTTACACCAAGATTCTGTAAACGTGATTTAACTGCACGTAACCATGGATACAGTTGTATATACATATACTTGTAAGCTTTTTCTCACAGAGTAACCGCTGATCTTTTTTTTCTTTTTTTTTTTTTTCAAAAAAGGTCGTTTGTAGTGACGCTTCGCTAGATGTTATAGACTTTTCAATTTTTACTCTATCTTGTTTTATTTATTTCAACAACGTTTCACCAATGCTGTGTTTATGACAGTCTTCAAGCAAAACGCTTCTTTATGGCATTCAACTTCAAGACCCTGAAGAATGTAACGCACTGAAAAATACCGAAACATCAGCGTTAAAACACTGAAAATATTCAAAACGGTTGCTACTACATGTACCTGAAGGCGCAACGCATTCTTTGTCAACTTTTCCCGGCATGAGAGAATGCCCAGTTGTACATTTGTCTTTTTTTAAAAAATAAAAAAACTTTAATTTTGATATCAGTTTATATTCTTTTACTGCCATGTTCTGTGACCCTACAGTACATATGTTAATATTAACAGCCACTGTGGCAACAAAGTAGAGATTTCCTTATGTATTTCTTGTTGGGTCATCGTTACATTTTTCAGAATTCACAAAACAGGTATTTAAAGGAGCTATGACAAGACGCTGTCAAGATAAGGAGACATATTAAGTCTTCCATTTTACTGGAAAACCACCCTCACGGTAATAGGTGAAATCTGCCTTCGAGCCAAGTGGCCCATCAGGCCTGAGCTTGTTCTACTCTCCCCTGGATGGGATGCTAATCCATTGTAGGGTTACCTCCAGCAGTTGCTAGAAGCCATTTATACACCTGGGTGGAGAGAGGTTCACTGTGAGAGTGAAGTGTCTTGCCAAGAACACAACACAGTGACCCCGGCCAGGGCTGGAACCCAGACTGCGCGATCCGGAGTCCAGTGCACTAACCATTAGGCCACCGAAAAGGAATAACAGAAGAACGAATAATTAAAAAGGTAACGTGGTGTACTGAAGTGCAGTTGCGTCTATTACGATTGGTGAAAATTGGTTCTTGCACGGCGAACAAAATGGATCTCGCGATATTCTGGAAGGCAACGGAGGGGGATGGCAGATACCTTGCAAGCAAAAGTCGGAACGGTCGCCGGCGCGAAAAGAAAAAAAGAAATCGGTAGAAACATTATTGTTTTGCCTTGTCCGTTATAAGGATTTTGCTCGTCAGTCTCTATTATATGCCCCTGGGTCACTTAGGATGTAATTAGTCCACAGTACCAATTAGCTGGACTTTATTAAAGTAGATGGCCGTGCCGCTTCTCATTTTATAAAGCTCAAATTGCTCTATGAGTATCAAACCTGTCATTTCCGTGTGTTCCTTGTGTCTACTGATCGGTTTTTGCTTGGTTTAGCTCTCTGTGGCAAAAAGCTAGGCTTATGCTTTTGTTGTCGAACTAAGAACTGAAATCTTAAAGATTGGCGTCAATTGCAAGGTGTTAATCTATAATTTAGTTTTTCACTTAAAAAACGTTTGGTGGGTTGGTCTGTTCGCTTTTTGGCAAAGATTTTGTGATTGAATATACTGTGTTTTCGAAAAAAAAGATAACCCATCCATGTATTAGTTGTAGTAATTTTCGACATTGTGACAATTGGGCTGTTTTTATATCAAAACATTTCCCTTAAAAAACATTATCCTTTTCCCATTTGTAGCTCGCCATTTATTAGAATGCCTCGAGCCCTTACTTCTTCATTTTCACACTTTCTCATCCAATATATTTGCTCAGAAGTATTTTCATAGCGGTTTATTTTTTCATATCTTTGCCGGGTAGGTCTTCGAAATTGATAAAAATCTAATGAACTCACGAAAACAATTTTATTTTTAGAATTTAATTAAAATTGGGGATATCATAAATTTTAATAACTGACTGAAACTATCCAACTATTGTTTTTCTTGGTTGTGTTTATGATCACTTGAAACAATTTTCCCTTTCTTATAACCCAAGTTGTTAAATACTGAATGTTTACTTCTCTAACTATTTTTGCCCTCCATAAACACTAACTGTCTAATTTACAACCTCTCTTTGAAAATAGTCAGAAAGCCAAAGGTCGTGAAAAATACTTGATAAGCAAGGATTTTCATTTGAAACGAGCTATTCTTAAGCAATTTGAAAAGCGTCTACCGTAATAGAAACATCACTAATTTTTTCGGAAACTTTACTTGGTATGACGGGTGAACACTGTTATATCATTCGTGATGAATAAGCCCCATTATTTGCAAATTAAACCCCTCTTAACAAGGCGCTGGTTTTGTTTACTGTAAGAACAACATGAAATTAGCGTGAAAAGCTACAAGGAAAAATGTGAGAAGCGAACACTTTCAGTTATAAAACGAAACTGCTTTTCAAAAAGACGCATTTCAGTGGTACTTTCGTTCTTTAAAAGAAATCATTCTAGAAGGATCAGGTTTATTTCAGAAAAACAAACTACTTAAAGAAACAAAAGTCGGCGAGTGCAAAGAAGCTTTTTGCATAAATTTCAATGACTATCTAATTCCCTAATCCTCGTCAACAAAAGCGAAGTGGAATCATTTAGATATCATTCTCATACTGTTTATTCGCGTATACCGGCGAATGTCAGCTATTTGTCTTGAGCTCAAACTCAAAAAGCGATCGCTTACGGTTCGGAATACACCAATAAACAACTTTTCATAAAAGCAGGGTTCTAGCTGCAGGGCGAAAATAGAACGTGACGATAATTGATTATTGCACGGTTAAAAAGGCTCCTTTTTGGCTCGCCTAATGACATCACAATATTTTGTTCCGTGCAGTTAATAAACCCTACGCCGGGCCTTTACATAACAATTTAGTCCACAAGGGAATAATCTTATTGGTTTCTAATTGGCTACTAGCTTTCTCATTATCGACAGACAGCCAGCTTGTCCAAATCCTTCTTGAATGAGTCTTTTGCATAACAGAGATTGTCAAGTGGCTGACTTCAAGCCCATAATCGCTTCACTTCCTAACGAGACGTTCCTGTTGTTGTGCAATGTGGGAGTCCTAGTTTCCAGGTGAAAACGATTTTCACTGAAACGCGCGAGATTAGTGTATTCCTGCCATGGATCCGGTGACGTCCTTAAAAATAATCGTTTTTCCAAGCCTTGAAGACAAGATTTTTGTTGGGGACAAGAGAGGGTTTTGTCCGACGTCTTCAAGCGTGTTTAACAAGCCGACAAAGTCTGGAGTACTTCTCGACGGCAGACAAACCAGAAATGGCGAAGGAATTGATTCAAGAATGCCAGCAGACGAACGAAAGAATTCCAAGAACAGAAGACAATTTAGCTGCCCGAAAATCATCGATTTCAACACGCTAAAATCGTTCCAAGAAATTCGTCCCATGCACAAACCAAGACGGATCTTCAATGGGTTCTTCCCTTCCAGAGTCAGATCCACAACAACTGGTTTACCGAGTGCTTATAAAGAAGGACAAGTAAGTTCAGTCACTTTCACTTTTTAGATGAATTAAACGCTTAGTCTCGACAATCGAAGTTGCCATGGGACACATTGTTATATCTGCGGGCGCAACCGAATCGGAAACTTTACAGACGACCTTTACATGTAAGAATTGTTGTTTGCTGCTTGCCGAGGGGCGGACTAATCTCATAGCTTTTCCTGACTGAGTTGAATAAAGAATTTGTTGAATTATCCCGTTGAGTTTTCTGAATAATCGTAACTACGCATGATCTAATCTGAGAGGCATTTTGCCTAAGTTAACAGCCTTAAATGCAAAATAATAACCCTTAGTTTCGATCGAATTGATAAAGATACGGTATATTCTGGCTATATTTATAAGCACGTTTTAAGACTTTAATAAAATCTACTAACACTTCAGTTTATGAGGCGAAATGGCACAAACTTGCAAAATGGCTTACACAGTATATACACTCTTGGCTCATTCTTCAGAACAACCCACGCTAACATACGAATTGAAAAAGGTTTTGGCTTTAGTAAAAATACTGGAATATCAGCTATTTGAAGGCATCGATCAAAATCTTTCTTGTTAATATTGCTACATGTAGATACAGCTATTCTTTTAACGAGAGTCAGACCATAATGGGAAAAAGGAATCTTTCGAAAAACAGATTGGTCTCCGGCTATTTAGATGGATGTCGAGAAATCAGTTTTTTCCAAAAAAAAAAGTCGATTTAAAAAAAAAAACAAAACAGAGAATTTCTAAGTCGAAAGCTAAAGGCAGTTGGAAGTAGACTTCTGAAGGCGACTTGTACCCTCCGTTTTTAACAAACCTTAATTTTTGTATTATATGCCACTGATATCACAGAAAGCAATCAATATCTACAAAGTATTTTCTCTCTCTTTTGTAGGCCTTCAACAAAATGCGACAGGACATTTCTACATGTATATAACTTGCCAGACGTTTTTTTTTTCATCTTTTTTTAATAAAATAGAAGTCAATAGAATTTTAGAACGATCTATATATTAAGAGACCGTATATTGATTAAACCTTTTTCGTGGTGACAGTTATTGCAGCTTCATATCGCAATTAATGTAGGATTTCTAATACTAGTAATAGGAGCTTTTTGTCGTTAGTTAGCCGAGTCTAATTTGAACACGGTGGGAAAGAAAACTACCCTGAGCTTACCCTGCCAGGAGACCCTTTCTTTGCTCCAGGCAGGGTGTAAAAATTCGAAAGCATTAACTATTGCCTTCACCTAGCGGACAAAAACAACAAATATGATTGATATTGTCTTATCTGGGTTCTGGTATTTTTTTTAAGAAAGGGAAATAAAATAGTCGCCAAGCATGATGAATAGAAACGGAATCATAATCTATCACCAGGACTGGTAAGCTAGACAATCCAAATTGCGTGATTAGTTATTTGATGGTCACATCCTATTTTCAGTAGCTTGGCAATGGTCGACAATGAAGATAACTTTTAAATGAAAGATGCAGTTGAGAAACAGTGAGAAAGTTGGGAACTGGGGGCAATTTTTACGTCTGTCTGCTCTGAAAGGTATTTGCAACTTCAAAGTTATCACCGCTTCCAAATGTTCTTTCGTCAGTTGTCGAGTGCTACGATTATTGTTATACTCAGTGTTATTTAGTTTTCTGAGCGTCTAAAACTTGAGTCATGCTCAAACTAAACGAACTTCGTTAAAATAAGGTGGACCATCATAAACACTCTTGTTCCACGGCAATTTCAATTTTAGAATAAATAAAATGCGGTACACAGCCGCAACAAACATGACACATTAATGGACTAGGCATGGTTTGAAAACAAACAAAAAAAACACTTAGAAAACTTTGGTTCAAAAAGGTTACCCGAGAGGCACGAATGATGTTTGAACATATACGGACACTCCTTCCAAAACTAATACCACGGTACCCAAGAAAGGCGTAATTGCTGTTTTACCTTATATTTTTTTAACTTGGGTTTTCCAAAGCGAAATTATTAAACGCCGTCTAAAATCTCGTGCTAGTAAATTTTATGGTTTCGACATTTTGTGGTTGATTTTTCAGAACATTTGCCTAATTAAGTCTTTTTAACCTTACAAAGATCGCTTCAGTCGCTAGCTCTCATAAATCTAAAGGTGGTGGCAAACAAGGACACACTGTTGCGGACACAAATGTTTCCCTGTTTGCCCGCGCGTGCAACAATGTTGAGGTCACAACACAAAAAGTGTTTCTGATTTCTAACAGAAACATTTTGTGTCTGCAGCAAATGTTTCCCGGTTTGCGCAGCATGGAAACAATGATGTGCAACACTGTGTCCACAACATTGTGTCCTCACGTTCCACCACCTTAAGGTGGACCAATTTTCCCGCAGCCTGTGATTTGTCGGACAGTCCAAAGATAGCCACAATAGAGAACTATTCATTCATTTTGTAAAATTTCATTTAACACCTACGCCTTTTATTTCTCTTTTTAGGAAATTACACTTGAAGAGCTCGTTCCTAATCCAAACTCTCCACCTTGCCAAGACGGGGCAGTGCTATCTCGCACAGCGACTTCAAGGAACAGCAGTTTACGATCCGAGCCGATCACATTACCGAGTGAATCCGAGCCCCGATTGTCGCCCCGGCTAAACAAAAAACAAGACTCGAGAAGGGTGGTGTACTCGTTGAGAAATGGCTCTCCCTCCCCATGGGTGGACAGGTACAAGCTCAAACAGAAGTCAATTTCAGCATCGACATTCGTGGACCTTAAAAACCGTGCAGGCAATGTTGAAGATCCGCCAGTTCGAGGATTTTCAAGATAGCAATATTTGACTGAAAAAAGAGTAGTTATTTGTTCTGTTAAATAGATCAAGAATTTAAGGGTCTGGGGATGTTAGGCCATCTTCCTTTTCGGGATTCAAATAGGCCATTTCCGAGTTACCCTTTCCCACAGTTTCAAACGAGTCTTCGTGTGAAACCATTCAAATGAAAACAAGTTTGATTTGCATGTAAATGGACGTGAAGGTGGAAGACATTTTCATATGAAAGTTTTCGCACGTAGACTCGTTTTGAAACAGAGGCAAAGGGTAACTCGGAAATGGCCAATTGAAGGCAGTTTGCAGACCTCACAAGACACTCTAAGTTATTCGTCAAAAATGAGTCGTCCTTTGTCTGTGATAAAAAGTAATATAAATATTAACTTCACAATGGGCATTTTATTTATAAAGAATGTAACGTACTTTTAAACGATATCTGAACCGTAATGTTTCGTTTAATGTACTTGAATCAGTTGTTGTGTGGGTGTGTGGCTCATTTCGAGGAGAAATTTAAATTGAATGGTTCTGTAGATTTTCAATATAATAATGCGACAGTCAGGTCCATGTAAATAAATGAAACAAAATAACTAGATTAAATAGAAATGTAAGAGTTTTCTGTTTGTCAGTTTCATGATTAAAATGAGTAAATGTAGCGCGCGAGGAAAATGCATGCGAGGAGAAACGCGTATTTCTCCACGCCCTCACCCTCCCCTCGCTGAAACTCACGTCCTATAGTACCTGTAGTCCCCGCTCCCCTCGCCCGAAAGTAAGCCCCCCAAATTGCAAACGCAAAAATTAATCTTTCCGATAATAAGTTCTCCGAAATATGACTATGGTGATAAGGCCCCTATTACATTCCTATTGCAGTGTTTGCTTGGTATCTTACGTATCCGTTTGTGATGCAGCCACCTAAAAACCTTCCAGACGCATTAGCCCTTCCGAAAACCGACGGATGCGAAAAGCCGTGGTCGCGGGTCAAATTTAAATGGGAAATAGAAAGGGGAAAACATATGAAACCTCTGGGGTATCATCACCGTCGCAGGGTTGTAAACCCCAGCATTTTGTCTTGCCTAAAAACACAACTGATCCCGCCCGTCTCCTAGAATTATCATGTTTCACAGTTTTGTAGTAAGCGTTGCACAAAGCCGCCACCTTGAGTAAGAAATGTGTTTGTTTGACCACACCTTTTCGTCATTTTATTCCAATTTTCATGGCCCATGTTTTCATAATCGCTTCAGTTTAACTATATACTATCACATTCTTTCTGTCAAATTAGAATCAATAGCCATAATCACAGCTATCCCTTTTGTACGATCTCCTGCAATAAACCTGTGTTGTGCTATGTGGTGCATGTACATGTAGACAAATTGATACAGTCTGCCAAAGCACCTTATGATCTCTTCTATTCGTACAGTGATGGCAGTACAGTGATACCCTCCGATCGCACGCATTTTCACGCACTTTCGCGCGCATTTTTTTGCGCACTTATATTCTCCATAGGTGGATCGCCACCACGTAAAATGCAAAGATGGACCGTTCGGATCGGCAAACTGTTGCAATTTACGGAATGTTGACGGTCGCCGCATGTACGGATCGTAGTACGAGTAAATAAGAGCAAGTAAAATTTTCGCCTGATTGAAGGTTGAGATCGTAAGGTTGCTTTGATACCTGATCGTTCTGGACTGGAAACAAAAAACCATCTCCGCTATTTAAAAAGAAAAATTCCTCTTGAAAACGCCTAAAAATTGAATAATGGAAAGCAATAATAAAAGTATGTTTAGCTGAACCTGGAACCAAATCCGAGCTCTTCTTAAAAGGAGTAAACCTTCACCTTAAATAATTATTATGATGCCGATAATGATTTATCTTAAAGCGTTTTCTGCAAGCTCTATTTTTTCTTGAAGTTCTTGCGGATTTTTCAAAATTCTCTCAATGTCCTCCACACTCATTTCTAAGAGCATGCCTGTTATTTTATCAGCATTTTCAGGATGTGATTCATCGACCTTTTCGTACAGTTTTCCTCCTAATTCTTTTTTGGTGATGCCTTCTTTGTTGCGTTGTTCAGCTGATTCCCTGTGAAACAAAAAAGGGAAATATCTTTTTTTCAATCAAAACCAGCAGTAGATCTGAGCTCATTTTTTTCAAAGGGTTTTTAGCTGGAGAGGCACAGTGGGGTGAGGTGGGGAGGTATGATGGCCTCATGGTTAGTGCGCTGGAGTCTGGATCGAATGGTCTGGGTTCAAGCCCTGGCTGAGGTCACTGTGTTGTGTTCTTGGGCAAGACACTTAACTCTCAAAGTGCCTCTCTCCACCCAGATGTACAAGTGGGTGCCAGCTGTTTTATGTTGGGGGCGGGGATAACATTGCGATGGACTAGCATCCCACCCAGGGGAGAGAAGAAGTATGCCAAGTCGCTTCATGCTGAGGAAACTGATCACATAGACTCAGTCAGGGCGACAATTACCAATAATTATGAATTCAAGATAAATTCTGATCTCAGAGACCAGACTGAACCTCGTGAAGTTTTTTCTCTCAAAATTGCTAAGCAACTGGTTGGGCTATGCCTGGAATGAGAACTTTTTGAACACTCTGGAGTACTCATGCTCCCAAGCACTCGTTTCCCCAAATGGTTTAGCTGTTTACCTGTTTGAGACAGTTTGTTCAGTTACATGTAATGTAGCTAATGCCCCTTCAAGTTTCTCCTTCAGCAGTTGCTCATTTAAAACCAAAGTTTCCAACATTGAATAGTCAATATCCATCATCATTCCTGTTAATTTTCCAGCCTCATCTGGATACCACTTCTCTATAATGTTATAAAGCTGCTCAGCTAGAGCATGTTTCATTTCAGAGTCTGATAACGCTTTACCTCCAGGCTCCTGAACAGAGTTACTAACTGATGCTAAACTGTGGGGAATTCCTTTGTCAATATTTGCGTTACTGAGGACATTGGCTGCATGTGTAGCTTTCTCTTTCAGTGCTACAGAATCCTTCACCAACAAGCCCAGAGTTGTTACGTCAAGTTCTAAAAGCATCCCGGTAATTTTATCTGCTTGATCAGGATACCATTCACTAATTAAATAATAAAGCTGTTCCCCAAGATGTGTTTTGTCTTCCTGCTCAGCTGTAGAAGATGGAGTTTCTGCCTTATCCTTGAGGGCCATCAAGGCCTGATTTACTTTTTCTTCAAGAGCAGACTGGTTTTTAACAAGTTGTTCTAAATCTTGAAGGTCAATTTCGAGAAGCATTCCAGTTATCTTGTCAGCATGATCAGAATCAAGTGCACAAACCAATTCATACATCTCTTCTCCAATAGACACTTTATCATGGGCTTGCTTCAATGCAGTTGATTCACTGCAGCCATTTTGCACCTGTCCAGTTTTGTTTTGCAAAACTGATGACACTTCTTCAACTTTTTTTCCTAACAAGTCCGTATCTCTGATCAGGTGTTCCAAACTTTGATTGTCCATTTCTAACAAGATTCCTGTCAATTTTTCTGCATCATTTGGATGTTGATTTTCAATTAAGGAGTATATCTTTTCACCTAAGGCCTGTTTCTTTTCAAGATCCTCATGGTCCACTGAGGAAATTTCCGATGAAAAAGGATTCCTACTCTCAGATTTTTTACCTTTATCAAAGAACACGGTTGTAGGCGATTCTTGTGACTGCAAACTTCTGCTGTGTAAAGAAAGACAATATTTTTCATTTTAATTTCTGTGAATTTGTCCAGTCTTTGTGCCATTATTTTTGGCCTGTTCTACCCTACAGATAAAAGTAGTAATGTACAAAACATAATTATAAAGAAACTAATGATATCTTTAATTTTGGGTGCTAATTGGTGCTTCATTCTTTGGCTTTAAATATTTTCCAAAACATATCTTTTGCAATATCAATTAAACAAATTTGAATATTAAACATGTCAACCTTCTTTTGTGGCCAGATATTACACCTGCAAGAATTCTTTTATCAATTCTTATCTCTTGCCATAAATAATTTTCACTAATGTTATCTTTGATTTAGTGTAATAAGAAACCTTAATATAATAAGTTTTATGGCTTTGTTTTAGGCTTCCTCGCCCAGGGATGTAAATTAGATTTCCAACAGGTTTTGTTGATCACAGGCAGAAAATTTGGATCACATTTAAAAGAAAGAGTTAGGAAGACTTTAAGCTGAAAGCCCACAGGTAGTTATTTTTTCCACCTTCCGGCTATTATCAACTTAACATCTCTGTCACCATTTTTGTTCTTTAAATAATTTCATGATTTGCATGGTGAAGTGAAATACAAAGTGAATTATTCTAGCTTGTCGGTCATTTTTGGCTTATGATTGAACGTTGCTAGATTTTTTGGGGGAGCATTAGGTCAATGCAATATTGCATTTTTGATTCATGCAAATTTTAAATGGATTAATTTACTTTTATTTTTTTAAAAAATTAAACTTTATGGGACAGACAAAAGGGCACCATTTCTTAAAATCAAATGAATTTTCTTCAGAGTATTACATTCACAGGTCAATTTCAGTATGGACAACCCTCTCCATAAACTGAGATTTTTTTACGTTTGAAGGGAAGAGAAGAAATATTGAAAACAAAACAAAATATAATTCCCATTGAGAGAAGAAATTGATTATTGTTAAATTATCTTGAAAAGAAGTCAAACACAAATTCATTTAAAATGCTGCTATTTGGTCCAATGGGAAACAATAAAAAAGAAATAGTTAAAGAAAATAATAACAATAAGATCGCAGTTCATTCAAGGACGGGTAATAATTTATGGGAAATTAAGCCAGCTGACTTTCTCCATGCAGTCATAGGGCAAACAAAACCGAATAAGGATTTTACCACCAGCAGCTTAGCGCAAATCAGTCACGCGATTTCAAAAACCTTTTAAAATCAACAGACGTTTACCTTCAAAGTGGAAAGTAAGATTCCTTTCACGAAACTTCACTATACTATTCACCTTACCGTTCAGGGACATCCGAAGAAGACATGTTTTTAGCAGCTTGATGAATTCTAGCATGAAGTTCTTCCTGATTTGTTGTGGTTAGAAGTCGCTCTAATTCCTGATGCTCTAACTCCAGTAACATACCGGTAATATTTTCACTACTTTCTGGATAGATTTGCTGCACTATTTCGTGTATTCTTTCTCCGAATTCGGCTTCGTTCTTGTCCCGTTCGCTCAGTGAATTTCCCATCTTGTGCACAGAAGCAAATTCACAAAGCAATACTCCTCTAGGGTGGGGTGAGTATTGTCCTCCCTGATATTTACAGTATGTTTTAGTAATCTTTAATTGTGTTCTTCTGCGGAAAAATTAATTTGACATTTTGATTGTGGAAATTATGTTAAGATGTTTTCTTTTCCTTCAAAATACGTATTTTTCATTTACTGTATATTTACGCAAATTAACTTTTCCCTCCCCTACTCAGTTGTATCTTTTGCTCAAACCCAGGTCTCTTGAACGTGTTGGACTAATCGACGATTGATCTTGGGTTTCAAATATGGCGCGGGAAGTCTCTGAGGTAGTTACACATTTTTTTCAGCTCTTTTTCATGTCCCTTGATGACAACGCAACGTTATTAACGTATTTTTAAACAGCTAGTCACTTGGACTCAAGATTTACACTCATTTGTAATTTTAGGAGCGATATTTGGAAGAGATGCCAGCTTGTTTGCGTGAGCTGTTTGAACAAACAACCTCTGAGCAACAAAAATGCTTTGCAAACAACGCTTATTCTTCGACGAAATCTTTCAAATCGATATTGACATTCAATGGCGTGGATCTTCCACCACCTCTGGTAAGATATATGTGGCTTAAAATGTATTACATCGTGTTGACGTTTGGTGAAAGTGCTTAAAACTTAACTTAATTCTGTTGACATGTAAAAGTTTGTCGCGTCATCGCCAATTTGGGCATGTAAATAAAGGTGTCCTCGGTGAATTTCGAAGGCTTTGTCTTTTTTTAGCATTTAATGATTGTTGTTAACTCACGCCTGGAGTCTTGATGGTTGAAGAAGTTTACTTTATTTCATTTTTTTCGTTTTCAGCTTGGATTTCATTTTTAGATTAAAGTTATTTTTATTAGTGATAAATCGTATTTTGTACAAAGTAAACTGTACACAAACATCGGCCTTTGGTTTCAGTTTTATAAGCCTATATTATGCATTGAAAAGCTGTTGACACCTTTTTCTTGACTTTCTTAACAATCTTGATCATGTTGGTAACGTAATTGCCCTTAAGATGTTTAGTTGCCATTGCATGATCACAAGCATGGTTTGTACAGCATACATGAATAATGTATTTACTGTATTTTACTGCATGCTAGTTATAAAATAGTTTCTGAGTTCTCATTATATTCAATACATGAGTTTTGCTTTGCTTATTGATTTGATGACTGTACTGTTTTTTTTTTTTCACTTGTTAATTAGCTAGGGGTTATTGTCCGTAATTGGTCCCATGGGTCACTTAGACTATATGCATCCTGTACATTAATTGTTTTGTTGTACAGTTGCTGTCAATAAGAAAGTCACATCTTCAGCCTTTTAAACTATTCCAGCGACTGATCAACTCTAACTTTTCCTAATATCAATACAAAATTTCCAGAAAAATCACAAGAAGGCAATTCTTTCACAGATTTAGAAAGCATAATTTCCAAGTATCTATTTTGAGATCAAGCTTTGTCTTGATTATTAAAGCTTACTCTCTCCCTGATCAACTTTGTCTGAATTTCAGGATCATATTTCAGACCTTTAGTATTTGTTTATTTTTTGAGCGAGGGCATGTTTTTTTTAGAAGAATGTGATTTTCGGAGGAGTATTTCAACAATTTTGAATCTGGTTAGTAGTTAAATGCTTTTGAAAGATACAGTCAACTCTCTCTTAACGGACACCCCTATAAGATGAACACCTCCATAAGATGGATATCTGATGTTGGTCCAGCTCCTGTCATTTTTCAGTTCTTTTTCTGTAACTCTCTTAGACGGACAGTTGGAGCTGGCCCTGATGATGTCTGTTTTAGAATTAGCTGATGCTGTCCCAGAAAATTGGTTTGAGAAATCAGGTGTAAAATTGCAGTATTGGACTGAGGGAAGGGAACCAACTTTTGGTTCTAGGTATCAGGAGGCTAATGGAAATTGAGGGTTTGAGAAATTCTCAGGATTCCACTGTACATACATAACATGCATCATCATCATAGGTAGGGGGGTACCATGGGTGTGTCTGGCCCCCCTCGCACGCCACCAAGGTCTGTTAAATCTGCGTTGGAGGGTTAAAATGAATCTCAGAATTGCAAGAAATGTGGACTTCAACAACTTAATTTTTCAAAATTTCCCAGGGAATTATACCCCCGGAACCCCCCTAGATGCTCATGCTTCTGGTGCTTCTGATGGAAAATACCATCAGTTTTGGTCAACGATTTGATCTTGAAGTTATAAAATTGGTGCATGATGCATGTATGCTAATCAAAGTTGCTGTTTTAGAATTTATCATGTCTTCTATATGTAGCTCACAGAGGAAGAAAGGGTGGAGATGCGTCAGTACAGAAGAGAGGCAGTTAAGTGTGAAGCCAAAATGTTTGA
Source organism: Meandrina meandrites (assembly GCA_963693305.1). Taxonomy (NCBI): domain Eukaryota; kingdom Metazoa; phylum Cnidaria; class Anthozoa; order Scleractinia; family Meandrinidae; genus Meandrina; species Meandrina meandrites. The sequence continues at coordinate 13,327,767 of OY855912.1, read as the reverse complement.
CAGACGACGGGAGAAGTACTCAAACCTACTCTTACAAGTCATGTCATTCATGGATAGGGTTCAGGTCAGAATATTACTTTATATAAAATCATTTCAGAGTTTGACACAGCTCAACACCTGGCCTGCATTTACAGTCTAGCTTGCACCTGAAACTTTCCTTACTATACTGGTCATGAAGTATTATTTTTACAATGGAATGCAAGTCTATTGCAAGGCTACTACCAGATAAATGTACAGTGTACTCTCTTATTTTCATCTTTGAAGGATAATTCCTTTCACAGGTTTAAAGGTTAGAACAACATAATTTATTAGCCTGTGTTCAGACTTCTCATATTCCTGTTTGCTTCACATGGAAAAGCAAAGAAAATATAGGAGAATGTAGAGCTACACACAAGCTACCACTGACATAACTTGACCAACAATCACTGGATTCTCACATGATAACAGATATTCCTAATGCAATGCTCATTGACATCTGACAGTCATTAAGTTAAACAGTTTGCCTCATTTTTGGGTGTTTTTCTTTCCTGTTTCAACAGGAGCAAAGAGAAAGAAAAACTATTACTGAAACACAGTATGATGCTGAAGGTGTAACTGAAAGAAGACTTACCAAAGAAAATGATGAAACAACCACAAGAACATTACAGAGAAATAATGTACAACCTACATATGACCCTGACTATGACAAAAGATATGGTTGGGATTCTTCTGGTAATGAAAGAAATGCAAAACAGGAAAAGGTTGACAAATCCTTCATAGACTGGACTGAAAATAATCATCATGAGCGCTCTAGCAGAATTAGCAGCCAAACAAGTTATTTACCAGACTCTATGGAAACATCATTTGCCACCTCCGTTGACCAAAGTGAAATGTACAAACATCATGTACCAAGAAATGTGGATTCTTGGAAGCAAGTCAGAAGTGCGCCAGTGGGGTATGAGGGTATGGATTTCCCTCTTAACTCTACCATGGTAAAGGGGGTCTCTGAGTTAAACAGACCATTTTCACAACTTTCTCTTGCTTCTAATGGAATGCTTGATCCTGCAGATACTACAATGCAGAACTCTTCAGTGCCATTTCCTCTGGATAGGAAAGGTCTTGGGTCTGATTCGCTTGCATCTACTTCATTGTCAGTGGCTTTTTCAGGTAAAGTTGGAATAAGTTACAGCATATCTTTGTCATGAAGCTGGTTGGAAGGCTTAGATTTAGTATTTACAACACTGAATGATACTGTTACTGTTATAGTATTGTCTTAGTTTTGCACCCTTCCTTACAGCATCAGCGAAAGTTTGATCTATTTTTTAAAAATGTTATTACACTCTACTCAGAGATGATACAAGAGGAATAAATAGCTGACACTCATCATTAGGCTGGAAATTAACTTTATTATGATTAATTTCTGTAGAGTGAAGCTGCATTAACTTGCTGCTCTTCCAACAGGTGTGCGACGCTAATCCATTACAAGTTATACCTACAATGGAGGTCAAAAATACTTGGGACATTTCTAAAAAAAGCATTGAATAGTGCAAGAGATCCTTAGAGGATTTAAAAAAGAGCCTATACGCTCCCAAGTCTCCCGTTCCCCACTCCCAAGCGCCCCCCTTCCCCCAAGCAATGTTGAAAAACATAAATGCCCTGAACTTGCTGTGTGGCATAGGCAAATCTCAACATTGCTTGGGGGGAGGGGGGTGCAAGCAGTCGTTGTGCCCACAATTGTGGCACATGTCCCAAGATTTATGTCCCGCATTGTCTGAAAACTACTATTTCCACTAAAATGCTCCTAGCGTCGTAAACAGCAAATAAATTTCAGATATTGCGTTAAGATAAAACTCTCCAGCATTATGTGACATTTTTGGCGTGACAAAAAATGCCGTTACACTTCTTTCGCACGCGCGCGTTCGATACAGCTATTTTTGTTACTGTTACGTAGTTTATTAGTCACGCGAAAGTATTCAACAATTTATCTGAAGACTCGTGAAACTTTACTTTCTGCGTCTTCGGAAGAAGAAATATCAGTAGCAATGGTATTCAAGAAACAGATACCACCAAGGACAAGAGCATTAGCCTTGTATTTACATAAATACGGGAAATTTTCCCTGAGAACAACAGCAAGAGAATGTGGAATCTCCAAATCATCTGTTGAAAGGATATGCGCCACTGAAGTCGAGAGTTCTTCAAACAACAGAGGTGGTAAGCAGAAACCTGGTCGACCGAATAAATTAAGCACACGCGATATGAGAAAACTTATTCGCACATTAAAAACTTTCAGAAAGAATAATGTGCACGTAACAGTTAAGAGTTTAGTCGAAGAAAGTGGACTAAGCTTTTCACAAGCAAGTAGAAGAACATATTCCCGTTATCTAAATCGGTTGGGGTACGCTTACTTCTCAACTAGGAGGAAGGGGGTACTTACAGAAAAGGACAAAAAGTTACACTTACGATTTGCTCGTACGATGAAACAAGAAGTTTCCAGGAATCACGATTTCTGGAAGAATGAAATTGCTTTTAATTTGGATGGCGTATCGTTCGTACACAAGTATAACCCTCGCAGTGGTCTAGCGGCCAACAAAGCAAGAGTGTGGAGAAAACGGGAAGAAGGACTTGAAGTCACTGCTAAAGGTGCCAAAGATTTGGCTGGTGGAAGAAGGTTACACGTTGTAGTGGCGATTGCGTATGGCAAGGGAGTGATTTTGAAAGTTCCCTACGAAAAAATGACAGGTCGCTTTTTTTCACAGTTTGTCAGGGAGCATTTCAATAGGACTTTCGCCGAAGCTGGTCCGAAAACAAATGGACGACGATTATTTGTTATGGACAATGACCCATCCCAGACCAGCGTAGCAGCTAAATTAGCCTTTGAAGAGATTGAAGCAGAGTTTCATGAAATCCCGCCGCGTTCACCTGACCTAAACCCAACAGAGAACATTTTTCACCTGGTGAAGCTTTTCTTAGAAAACGAAGCGATATCTAGAAATATCACATGGGAGTCGTTTGAGCAATTTCAAAATCGCGTTTTCAGAGCTCTGGAAAGTGCTTCCATTGAGACTATAGATAAAACAATTGCAAGTATGAGCAACAGGATACAAGCTATCCTTTCTTCTAAAGGTGCTAGAACGAAATATTAATCACGCGTCACGCAATGAAAAATGGATATGGACTTGCACTACGTATGGTATTAATTTTATGTTTTCATTATTTTGCTCTTTGATTTCATAGCGTGAAAGTTTCATATATCTTAAAGAAACTACTCTATGTATTAGAAAAACAGATGGATTGCTAAATTCTCTTGTATAAAGAAGTTCATTTTTTCGTTACGCTGTGTAAGTATAGAAACAGATAGTAGTGCGTTACACTGAGTTACTGTGTATGTTTACACTACTCGCGTTCAGTTCTCGGCCATTTAAGTTGTTATAGCTTAACCTTGAAACCCTTTTTTATAGTTACAATGTGTGAAAACTTAAATAAACCTTTTTCTGCAATCTGTGTAAGTGCTATATGTGTATGAAACACAATTACAGTATGATTTTCAACAGTACTCGGCCTAAACAGCTCAAAAGGAATATAGGATTGTTAGTTCATTATTTAACAATAGCCGAGTACTGTTGAAAAGAGCACTTTTTGCACAAACCTTCCAAAAATTAGATATGCTTTGCACGAAGGAAATGATACAGAATACTCTAAAGCTTTTCTTTAGCGAATTACTTCAAACAAAGCAAGGAAAACTCACTTTTCCTTGGTGAGAACTGTGCATGAGAGCTGTGGTGATATAAACAACGTTTCACATCGCGCGCCAGAATGACTAGTCATGGCCATGTTAATTGGTTTGATCTTTATCGGCGTTTTCCAAAATAAATTTGGAGAAACAAAGGCCACATGGCTGTAATATAGCTGGTCATCTTGTGGAATTTGCTTCCAGAAGTTAAAAAAAAACATCTGCAGTTCATCATGGCTGTGTTTACACTGTCCACAGATCCCGCCTTTTGGACAGGCGTTGGAAAAATCCCTCAATTAAAATGTTCACGCGGCCAATTACTAAGATGCAGGACGTCAACTAATGTATGCGTACTTATGCGTTGCCCGTTGTTCAGTAAAAAAAGTTACTTTGTACCTCTGCAAATAAAGTTTCCTCTGAAAAACATTTTTTTCGTTGCACTGCCAAATAGTTTTCAATAATTCGTGCTGAAATGTAATGTAATTCTTGTTTTCTCTATAAAAGTCAAATTCAGACAATGGAGGTCAAAAATACTTGGGACATTTCTAAAAAAAGCATTGAATAGTGCAAGAGATCCTTAGAGGATTTAAAAAAGAGCCTATACGCTCCCAAGTCTCCCGTTCCCCACTCCCAAGCGCCCCCCTTCCCCCAAGCAATGTTGAAAAACATAAATGCCCTGAACTTGCTGTGTGGCATAGGCAAATCTCAACATTGCTTGGGGGGAGGGGGGTGCAAGCAGTCGTTGTGCCCACAATTGTGGCACATGTCCCAAGATTTATGTCCCGCATTGTAGACTACAAGAAGCACCTCATGTTGCCATTAGATTTTGCCTGACCATTTTCCTTTCACTCTTCTTTTTCTCTCCATGCTCAACCCCCAGAAGTTTGTCATCTGTTTGTCCTAATAATTTACCAGTAGTCATTTTAAATTTATGAGTATGTTTGAGTGCATCTACACCGTACAGATCTAGAGATAAAGGCTAGTACCTATGTTATAGTGAATTAGGTTTGACAACTGTTGTTTAAAAATGCTGTTGTATTCCTTTCAGATTCTAGTACTTCAACTGTGCAATCTACAATAGAAGTACAGCCGAGATCTTCAACCCAACAACGACAGCATCACATAGATTCAGCCACTAATAGTACTCATTATAGAGACTACAAAGAGAAACAAGCATTGCAATCTGCAGATCAGCCACAAAGTTCCAAGACTAATGCAAGGCCTGTTTCCATAAAGCAAAAAGCTGAAAAACCAAAACTTCAGTCATCTACCCTGTCAAAGGCTCCATCCATCTCAGAGCAAGATAAAACACTGGCAAACTTGGAGAAACTGCGCCAAAAGTTACTTGAAGAGAAGCAAAAGCACTTGGATGCTCTCAAACAGCAAGAGCTGAAGAGGCTTCGCAAACAAAAGAGGGAAGAGGCAGTGGACTTAGACCATACTTATGCATGTTTCCACAGCAACAGTCCTAAACATGTAACTGAGAGACCCTGGTCTAGTTCTTTGCCATCAACAAGACAATCAGACTTTAACTTTAAACAGTCACATTCCGATAAATCAGAAAGTAGCCATATGTCTGACAGGTCATCTGCTAATCATTGCATATCAAGGACTTCTCCACTTCGTAGACCTCTGTCGATGCCTCCAGGTGAAATGTACTCTATTCTTGAGCTCAGTGGAGAGAATCTTGATTTTGATAACCACAACGATCATAACATTGAACCTGAATCATCCTCTGATAAGGAGAACCATGTTGTTGACGAGGTTTCAAGAGGTAACAGAAATGATGCTGTTGTAGAGAGTGCTCCCAGCAATGTAATGGGCAGGATAAATAGTGGACAGAACATCCATCCTTCCCCTCAAAGGAACGAACCCAAACACTTTGTTCCACGACAGGATAATGAGGTAAATTACAACAGCTTTGGGACCTAATACCTTGTTGAATTCAATGTTTTATAGTGAAACAAACCCAAACGGGACCACGCAACATTCTTTTAGCCAATCACGAGACCAGTTTAGAACAAAAGAATTGGGCTTCCTTCATGAGCAGACCAATCACAGCAAGGGGCAAATTTACTTGCTGATGATCGAACTCAAATTCTTTTGTTCTGAGCTTATCTTGTGATTGGCTAAAAAATGTTGGGTGGTCCCGGTTGAGCTTGTGTCAGTACCCTTTTTCACTACAGTAAAATGTTAATTAAAAAGGGATTTTTAGAATTAATTACTGCCAAGAATTCAAGGTCTATTAGCAAGTTGTGCAACTGGTTTTTATAAAAAAAAAGCATCCACAGAGAGAAACTCATGACAGACAGTTAGACAACAGAACTGAACTGAAAAACCCATATCCCCTAACCACCAAAAAAAATATTCACATTTTTGTGAAGTCTTATAAGATGCAGTATTTTTAGTAGTTTGCTCAAGCAACAATACAACGTTGAATGTTATCTGTGATCTGCATTCATGAGTGGGGTTTTACACAAAATAATGGTAATTCAGTATTACCTGTAAGTAAAAGCATAATAATTTTCCTTTCTGTAAAGACTAATGGCTTAAGGAATGCAATGAAGTTGTCATAAATTTTCATTTTCAAACAGTCTGTGTTGTGATATTTTGCAGTTGTTTGTAAGTAACGGATGGGACAAATTTGCCAAACTTTCTGCACATGCTAAGGGATTTCTCACGAGACGTTTGATGAAAACTGACAAGGTACAAGGTTTGGTGAAGACAATCAAGGTAAGAGGACGATGATGTTGAAGATGATGACGACAGACAAGAACTTTTTTTGAACATTATTTCTTATAAGTGATCACAGACAAATACCAAACATACTGCCCTGTGACTAGACAGGTCTCTTTGAAACATGAATCATGAAAACAAGTTTTATATTTAATCAGACAAGATTAATAATAACTATATTTAATAATACCTTTCTGCTCAAATGTGAAGCACTTGATGTTATTTACGAAATAAACCCCTTCAGGCGGCTGGTATATTGGCGGATAATGCCCGAGGCTGAAAGATTGTCCGAAAATTGAACAGTTGCTTCAAAGGTACTCTGAAATTTTGCCGGCAATCTTTCAGGCAAGGGCATTAGTTTTGGCCAATAAAGCAGCAAGCCATAAAGGGGTTTATTTATTTTATTACCCTCCAATTAATTTCTACAATGCGCTTTATACAGAGATAATCACAGCATTATTGCAGTTGAAATAAATGCAAGTTGATTTGTTTCATATATAATTGTCACTCAGACTTGATTAAAAAGTTAGAACTGAAAAGGTAAATTTGTTGTTTGTTTTACACTCCTCTATAAAATTGGCCAATGGCTGTCAAATTGAATGCGGCATATTGTCGGATACCTGTCATCTGATTTGTACCACATTATGTGTTTTGTCCAATGAGAGCACGCAAAAATTAATAATTAAATTTTGCATTATTGGTGGGTTATAATGTATACCTTTACTTTCATTGACAGGATACTAGAGATGTCTTGGCAGATATATCTAGAGAGGACATACAATCTGTTCAGGAAAAAATACTCAAAGAAAATGTGGAGGGTCATGTATGTACACTTCATTGAACTTACATTCATACACAAACAATGATACTGTTTATGAACAAAATTTATGCCTTTTGGCAAGATAGTACTCATGTACCGGTATTAGAGCTAAAAAATTAAAGAGTCCTACAGTGGACAAAGTGCATTCTAATATTTTAAAACATTTTATGTTAAGCTAATTTTGAAATATACTTCTTTGATTTGCCTTCTTAGTTGAGAATAGCAAAGAGTGGTCTTCATGATGTCTTCTATAGGGTGCCTGTAAAGGAGAGAATGTCCTACATAGCTCACTCCAGAGCCATAGCAAGAGCAAAAGAAACTAAGCGGAGAGTCACCAGGGTTAGTGAATGCCGCTTACTAAGAACAATGAGTTGTTTGCTCTTTTGTTGCCTCAGGGAAGCTTTGAGAACTTACGGGAAGAGTTAGCTAATCTATAGCTTTCAAGAGCATTAGTTGCAGCGCATTGGCACTGTGTGTGCAAGGTGTGGTGGCGTAATGGGTAGTATATTTTAGTCCGTGTTGAGTGGTTTGGGGCTCAAGTGCTGGCAAGGGTCATTGTGTTTGTGTTCTTGCCATGACATCTCACCCTCGTGAGAAAATGTTATAGTATCAGGGCAGCTTGTTAAACACCGATGGTCCTCAGAGGCCACGATCCTTCTGGTCTGGGCCAGGGATCAAGACCTGTGGCTGCCTCCAAAACCAGAAGTCAGCCATTCATGGACTCATTGTCAAATATGTCAAATCTGACTGGCTGAAAAACACAGAGCCAGTACTCTGCGCATGCTCAGAAATTGGGAGCAGCCAGAGGTCTCGAAAAGAGGCACAGACCAGAAGGATCAGGATCATGGCCTCTGGGGACAAGAATGGTCAAAAGCTGCAAATGGGCTATTTATCATTCTGTCAAGGGCATGCACACGCAGCTAATACTTCTGGCTTTTTTGCTATGAAAATTAGGACTTAAATGTTGGCTTGTTGAGCAGTACTAGGCTCGGAAGAAGATTTCCTTTTACATTGTAATTAATTTCTTTACTGTGAAGATATGCTGGATTATTTGAATTTGCATTGATTTGTATTTCAGACTAACTAGACACTTTCTTTAGAAGAAATGCACAGCTGCGGTGACATTAATTCATTTGTTTCCTGATCATCAGAGTTCTGTGGGTCAGTCAAAACTGTCTGCTGTTACTCTAAAAGCAATCCAAAGACGACAGGAAGACAAGTATCCTTGAGATCTTAATTTCCACTACTTTTACATGTTAGATTTTAATATTCAATAAGTAATTAAGTTACTGGTACAACAGACTAACTCAATACATTTTGGAGCACAAGCTTTGCCATCTAGGTCTAAAATAATAAATTAATATGCTTATGTCAGTGAAAATCTGGCAGTTTTCTTTTTCAGGCATATCTCGATTTTTTTTAAACAGTTACTTTTTTTTTCAAGAAAATACAAAAGACTTGTGATCCTTAATTTCTGTATTCAAAGTACTGTATCACAAACTGCCAATTCAGAGACAAACGCTAAACCTGAACCTCGGGAGGAGAAGAAAAGGAAAAATTGGAACATAAGGTCTGTTGATGTATAATAATATTTGTTTACGAGAAACCTAACAAAAGGTTGAAGTTTTCATTTTGTGGTCTGTTTAAAGAAGTGTATTATCATTAATATTATAATGAATCCAAAACCCATACTTGTAAGGGTTGAACCCAGCCCCTTACAAGTTTCTGCTGAAATTGTTATGAGGGTGTGATTTGATATATTCATCACGGTGAACCCTTGTATGGTTTTTTATCGGTGTACATATATTTTACAGAAATAATTAAATAAATATGGATCTAGATTCTTATATTGTGGTACAAAAAAGTTATACTTTCGTCTAATAACAGCTTCCTGTACAAAGTCAAAATGGCCACACATTTTGGCATTAAGTAAATTTTTCTGTAACTGACTGAGTGGAATGCACAATAACTATTGTTTCAACCATACATTTTTTATTACTGGTATTAAAATGTACTTGGAAATGAGAATATGTTTTTTTTCTCTGAGACTGAAGACTGAAATGAGGTCATCTTGGTGTGAGAATTCCCATGATAGCAATATAAGAACTAACTTTGTTTTCTTTGTCTGACTGCAGGGTACTAAGGCCACAGCAGGGACATACATCTCCACCTCTGCCAGACAGGACAAGGTGCATGTTTGTTTTTAACAGAATTGTGTCACACCAATTATAGCATTAATTATTTTATGCATGCCCAGCATTGTTGAACTCAAGATAATAGAAATTTCTCAGGCTATAGTTCACTTAGTATCAACTCTATAGTGATAAGGATGAGATGCTCATTTCTCATGAGCATGGCCTCAAAGATACCGGTTGGGCACTCCAACCACTGAGCTACTAAACAAACATATTACTTTTGCTGGATATGACAGCAAGTCAAGGTTTGCCCTCTGTTTATCTCTGTGCTTTCAAGTGTCTTATGTTCATGGATGCATTAGATCTGGGTATGACATGATGTACTGCTTTAGCAAGAAAATTTGAGATTTGGCATAATTTATTTTGCAACCAGAAGCAAAACAATATTTTGGGTTTTATGGAAGAGTACAGTTGCTTTTAATAAGTATTGACCCTTGATTGTTGCTGTCAAGGCAACTTCATTGTGATAAACAGGGCTTTATAACACTAAAACTCGCCAAAATATAGAGGACATATGCATATTTCAAAACTGACCAACCTGTAAGGAACTATGCCCATAAATACTGGTAATCATCTATAATTTATATAGACTGGCACGAGAGAAAGCTGTAAGGAGCCTCTTGTTTTGTTTAAAAATTTCTTGCTTGTTTTGTTTTTAAAAAGGTCTAAGAAGCAAAACACCAGACCAACTACAGCCCCAGAGAAACCATTGTAAGTCACAGATTATTGGATCAGTTTTTATTTCCCATCAGTGTTCAACATTTAATTTCTACTAACAAAATCACTATACTGTCAAGTTGACAAATGAAAACAAAATTTTTTGCATATTTCTAATTTTGTTCTGGAACAGGATATTGGGTAGCAAAAATCGGCATAAGTGCTACTTGACATTATAGGCAAGGAATGCATGCACAGCAAAATGTAACTGTACCCTTTGCACGCAGTGTGGGCTTATGGCATTTGGTACATGTTGGTCGGAGAATTACTGTAGTATTACAAGATTTCTAGAACTAAACCCAGTACAAATTAATTGCTTTGTGCTTCCTTTAGGAATTCCAGGTTACAGAAAGAGGATGCAGCACTCAAAAGACCTAAAACAACAGACACTGCACGCAGAAACCCTGAAAGACCGTCAAGAATGAGCTTAGGGGGTGAAAAACAACCAGCCAAGAGACCAGGAAGGCAAAGTCTTGGAGGAGTCGCTCAACAGCCTGTGGTGACAGTAAAGCCCAGAGCACAGAAACGCTTGAGTCTGCCAGCTAATGCTCAACCTAAAATAAGGGGACATACCACAGCAAGTGAGGTGACCCAAAGACCAAAAACAGCTTCTGAAGTGAAAAGGAGTTCAAGGACATTGGCTGCTAAATTTTCAAACTAACCTGTGTAGTTTAAGTGTGTACACAGTCATACAGTAAGCACCTCAAGATTTTGAGCATATGACTATGAGAGTTATAGCTGTAACAGGTCATAACATACTGACTGACTTGGACAGGCAATATAATATATTTAACTAAAGATAAGTATTAAAAGGGGAAAAACTTTATGCAACTATTTTCTAAGCTGCAACAATTAAAATTATTTCAGCTTAAAAGTACTACAAAGCTACTTTTCTGTTAGCTGCCATTTTCCAAGAATGTAAGATTTATTAAATACAGTCCTGAGGTTCTTAAATTCATAAGTTTACAGATGGAACCTTTGTATGTAAACATTCAAATGGAAGCTATTACAAGTGTAGTATTTCTATAATGTGCTTGCAGTTTTCATAAGAGATTTTTGATGTAATAATGTTTTGATACTCTTTTGGAAATAAAAGCCTGCAGGTACTTGTTCAATTTCCTGGCTGTGCAACTGGCTAACGCTAATGAAAATCAATACTTTTCCTGTGACTGAATAAATTAATATCCATTTCAATATATACATGTAGCCTACTTACTATCAAGTTACGGTGCACATGGGAGTTTGGAGAGCATGAAAGAAGAGTGAGAGTTGCTCAAGACAATAACCAAGAGCAACTCTGGGCTCGTGAATGTTCTCCAAACATCCCAAATTACTATAACTTGACAGTGCACAACTAAAAGCATGAACCAATTGTTTTATAACATTGGTGGTGGAAATGTACATCACAACACATACCAAATCTTGTGGGAGAAAAAAATTTGTGCATGCTTACATAATCATACTGAATCTTATTGTGTGGCTGAAAAAGTGTCCTGTACATACCCCTTAAAAAATGATGTTATTTGTTACTGCCCTGCTGCAGTGTCTGATTGCAAGCTGCTTATGCTCCACAGAACCATTGTGTGGTTCCAGGAAATATTTATACCCACCTCAGGAAAGCTCATTGGAAATTCCAAGCTGGAGGGGTTTCAAACTATTGAAAAGTTTGAAACGTAACTAGAATTTTCAGAGGGGTTTACTCTCCCCTCCCCCTGCAAAAAAAGACAAAAAAGCTTTTGTTGGAGAGATATAGATATTTTCTGGAACAACACCCCACTGAGCACTTTTCAGAAAAATAAAAGAATTGTTTGCCATTTTCCAGAAATATACAATTTATTCTTGTGATATTGTCTGTTTTGGTCTGCAATGTGAAGCAGATGACATTTTGTTTTGTTTTTACCTTTTTTTTATTTTTATTTTTTTCTTTATTTATGGATTCGTACAAGTACAGGTGCTTAACAGTAGGACATAAGTCCCCTACTTGGTTAATACACCCACACCCAGCCCCCTAAAAAATATCCCGAAAAAAACCCTTCCCTGATCCGACTAAACTACAAATCAAATAATCTAAATAACACAAATACAATCTAAAATATACTAATTAACTTAACAAGTACACTTTTTTTGAAAATAAATGGAGAAGTGTTCTCAAGTAGAATACTCGGAAAAAAGATTTTCCGAGTTCCCCAACGGGAGTCGAACCCATGACCTTCCAGAATACCGGTTGGACGCTCTAACCACTGAGCTTATGGGGGACTCATGGTGAGCGAGGTCATATACTGTGTTCATATGAGTGACACATGTCCTGCCATCCTGCAAGGCTCAAATATGTCGAAATGATAAATGTGTATAAATGATAAGTGAAATGGTGACTTGGATAAAGTGAAAATAAATGGAGAAGTGTTCTCAAGTCAAAGAACAGAACACTTCTCCATTTATTTTCACTTTATCCAAGTCACCATTTCACTTATCATTTATACACTTTTTTTGTTTCCCATGTCTTGACAAATATATCCAAGCAGAATGCTGGAAAGCCAAAGCATATTCTGCATATACCCCATGAACAGTATTCCACTTTTGATTTCTGCAGGTATTGGTTTGGCCAATTAAATCAGTGGTGTGAGGTTGAAAAAAATTAACTTGGGATATGGTCAAAACGTCTTTTATAGATCTCTCCTTGAAATCTTTGGAAAATTATGTTCAGAAAATGATTGGAAACAATGATTATGGTCGGAATGGCAGCCAATGCAAATGACCTTTTGACAATGTTTAGAAATCTTCAAAAAGCAGATAAAAATCTTTGGTACACAGTAATGTTGGAAATCGTCAACCAATCCTTGTCTCATACTGGTGCGAGCTGCCTGTACAATCAAGTAACACTGAAAGAAGCAGGCATGAACTAGTTATGCAATGCTTTCCTTTTGTGTACCATGCAACCAATCTAACAGAAATCTGTGGGATGGACTAGCACCCCATACTCCCTGGGGAGTGAGGGTGGAGGGGGTGGTATGTGTATGTGCTGCCACAAAAATGAATTTTGAGCTTACTTCCAAGAATAGTATTGCTAATTCATTTCTAGTACTGGTTTTTATTCATTTTATCTTTTCGGACATTTTTCTTTCACTTTTTACCGCCTTTTCTAACTTTATTTCACGAGTCTAACCCTGTAGCCTTCGAGTGCTCTAAGGCCATGTTCACACCTAGTGCCCGAGTACTGACTGATACCTGAGCACTGGCAATAAAAAAGCGTCGTGTTCAGACACAGAAAATCAAAGTACCCAAGTACCACTAAGTGCCCGAGTACAAGGTGGAGACCTTGTACTCGGGCACGTACAGGCACCGTGCCCCCGGGGGGGGGGGGGTACTCCCATATATGGGCTATATAGGTATGTGCCGCGGGATAGGGTATGTTTTTTGAGGTTCTCGGTCCTTAAATAGGGTATCACTTTTGTTCCTTTTGGCATTGTGTTCCCGGTGTGATCCTTAGATAGGGTACCTAAATTCTATCAGCTCAAATTAACGCCCAGCTAAACGAAAAAAAAATGGTCTGTTAAAACTGAAGCGATTTTGAAAGATTTGAGCTTTGCCGTGCGCGGTTAGCCGTTATTTGAGTCGTCACGCAATGCTTCTCTTCCCCTTGAATAGGGTGTCAATTTTCAGGTTTGGGCCTTAAAAAGAGTATTAATTTTCGTTTTCTTTATCCTTAAATAGGGTCAGGGTTTGAGAACGTTCGCGGCACACCCCTATCCGAAATTTAGGGGAGTACCCCCCCCCCCCCCCCCCCCCGGGACCGTGCCCGAATTCCAGCATGGGACTACTTGAATAAAAGATGTGTACCGTGCTCGGGCACCAAATGCGAACGCAACCTAATTCACAATTTTACTGTTACTTTTTTTTTCCTGACTACCTTGCTATACGGTATAACTATCCTACAGAATATGTTCAGCACAGTTGAAAGAAAGGATGAAAGTGATGAAAAGTACACATAAAAGATGTCGGTTTCATTGATCCTGGGAACAAATCCCGCGCTCTGATTGGTCAGCGTGACATGGTTTTTGTAATGAACAAATCTTTCAAACTGTGATGATGCAGTGTGTGCGGTTTGGTTTCGGCGGGATGGCGGCTAAAATCCCCTGTATTTTCGTATTTATGGATTAATTTTCTACGCTGAAGGCTTATCACAGCATATCAAATGGCTGCAAAGCATACAAACTCTCTGGAATTAAGTGATTTCGATCGCCTCCGGAAGGAAAACTCTGTGCTCCGCGAGGAGCTCGTCAATTTGCGGGAAGAAATATCTGGTGAAAGACATACTCACGAACAGTTGTTAAAAAGTTTTCAAGTTTGTCACAATGAAGACTCGAGGAAACTGCGAGAGGAGAAGAAACTTACGTCGAAATTGGCGGAGGAAAACGGTGAACTTCGCTTGGAGCTGAAAGCTCTTAGAGAACGTGCTTCGGCGAGCTCGAGTCCATCAACGAAAGATCACGATGAACCGATGCACGAGGCAGATGTGAGCGCTCGATTACTCAAGGAACTCAATGCTTTGGGAAAAAGACTTGGAGTGCTGCACAATGATTTACTCTCAAGTCCTGCGGTGAAAAGCTTCGATGGAAGGCATCCTGCAAAGCATGGTGAGATCGGAATTTCCTTACCTACAATGGAAGTTTAGATTTGGTCGCACTTATCACTTTCACTGTTTATATCCCATATATATCGATGTTTTGAATTACCAAATATAAAGGTTATCCTGGACAATTAGGAAGAGATTAGAATAGATAAAGATAGTTTATGCAGTGGATGAATGAAACATGTTGATGTCTGGGGTAGCATGTATACACTCAGGCGACTTTTAATCCGCTCAGGATCCTGACCTAGCCAAGCAAATTTGTTGACACCTTCGAATGGAATGATTCGAATCGAATGTTATTTTGCCCTCCCCAAAACAATCGATTAAAATTTATAGACTGCGACGAAGTTTTCACAGAATTGAGTTCTTTGCTGACCGATAGGTCGTAGCAACGAAAATGACAAGGTGTGAATTATATTCATCAAAGGCTAAAATATTTAATTTGTTTCAAACATCTCCCTTGTTGCTTGTTTGTTGACTTTTGGTATTACCAGCAATTTTCTATGTAGGTTAAAAACAGTTCAAAGAATTTTAATCCAACAATTCTTGTATTTTGGGTTTTGTGATGATTGAGCATGCCTTTAACTGATGTTTTAGATTTAGATTAAAGTAATTATAGTGTTTCAACAAGTGATATGTAATTAGCCCAGATGCGATAAATAAAAATTAAGTCTGGAATGCGATGTATTTCTATAATCGTTTGTTTTCTTTGAGTGGAAATTTTATTACCGAAATTTGAACCAAACACAATATTTTGAGAAATTGTAGCAGGAAATTGTGATAATTTCTAATATGATTTATTATTAATGGCAGGTGTTAATAATCTTGGGATTTCAAGCTGTGAAATAATTGTAACCTAATTAATTGCCATAATTCAAAAGGAATATTATTTCAACTTTCAGAGTTTCTTTTATATCTGAATATTTATTTATGCATAACTGTAAAGGTTTCAAATTTTGAAATATACTTGGACAGAAATATCATTAGTGCTGCTGAAAAAACTTAAATCAATTTATTATAGAATTCCTATATTTGAGATTTGCATATATAGTGGGAAACTCATTATTAACTTTTACTGATATTGTGCATCATATGTCAGCGGTTTTGTGAAAAATCTCTACTGCCATACAAATGTCTGGTATACAAGAAACTAAAATTTCACTGAAACTCACTGAAAACTATAAATAAAATTGTTTTACTTGGTGCAGAATGTAACTGTCCAATGCTAGAATTCTACTTATTTTAATGGCTTTTTGATGTAAGCCAAAAACCAATATTTGGAAAGAGCTCTGTGGAGACAATTACGCCAGACATGTTTCCTTTAATTTTTTATCTATCCAGGATAAGGATCGATATTATAAATGACAACAATTTCTTGATGTTGAATATATCAATATTGATTATTACTTCTTTAATCATTGAAATTCAGAAGATGGTTCTGCTATCCGGGACCCTTTTAAGAAACTCAGTGCTGAGTTGGTAAACTTGAGATCCCTTCTGACAGCAAAATCAAACATTGGTCTGAATGGAGTTATACTTACAGATCACAGACAAGGTAATATAGCTTGTAGTTGTAAAATGTAATGGAAAAATGCAATACTTGCATCATCATCAGCTCCTTTCCCCTAGCTGGGAAACAGGGCCTCAAATGCAATCTCTCTCGCCACATTTCCCAGTCTTTCTCACAAACCCCAGTGTCCCACCAGCCTTTGAACCCATGCTCCACCCTTTCCTTCTCTACTATTCTTCTCCAGGTCCCTTTAGGCCTGCGTTTTTGGATATCCACCCTGATCGTGCCACCTTAAGTAGTAGAAGTAAGACTATGTTGTCTGTCTAACCAGCTGTGTGTGATAATTTTTCTTTGTTTTTATTTTTTCAGTCAAAACAAGAGGTATGGCATCAAATTCATTGAATGGTAATACGACAAGTCTGCGGCCAGATAACTTGGTTCACCTGAGTGGACCAATCACAGAGGACGCAGTTTTAGGAGTATTACAACAGAGAAGTGTAGCAGGGGAAAACTATGTACGTGCATGTTGATTTCTTCTTCCAGTATTATGTACAATGTTTGCCACATTTTAACCTAGTAATAATTTATGCTGTGTCGCCAGGGGACAGGAACTAGGAACTCAATAATATTTTATTAGATACTTGGTCCACACTGTTGCATTTTAAATAACTTTTCATACTCAGCTAAATCAAGAGAATACGGTAATAAGTGGTATCTTCTAACCTTTACCCTAAGGTCCATAAACCTAATTAACACAGTAAACAATTCTCTAACTGAACTTTCTACCCTCTTTATCTGAAATCCTATTCAAATCATTTGGTAAAGGTAAAGTCTGCATTCGAACCTAGTGGCCCATCAGGTGGGAACTTATCCCAAATGACAAATTAAGTTGGGCAATTGAAGCCATTTCAAGGTAACAAAAAGTAAAAAATTGTGTTCAATTTTACAAATTATTTGACGCGAGTAACAAAAGGGAATGTTGGCTCTAAAATGAATCAGTGCCAAAATATTATCGTATCTTGCCCAATTACATGTTCGTTCAAAAATTATTTCCAAATTTTGAAGTTACTGCAGATCGCATGATTTATGTGTGATAATTTAATTATTTGCTTTTCAGAGTAATTTACCATTTTCGTCAATATTTGGTGCGAACTTTACTACAATTTCCAGGAGTCTTTCTGCATTTGATGTAATAATGCAAACGGCCCATTATTGGAGTAGCAAACAGCCAGCTGAGGGACATTTCACTGTCAAGTCTCGGCACTCCTTCCCTCTTTCTCTACATAAAGTGAAGAGGAGGGAATTAACAGTTTTAAGGATGGGGGAATTAACTGAAAGAAAGAAGGATAATTTGAGTTTTTATCTCCAGCTTATGTGTTGATTCTTTTTCATTTTCAGACCAGTCTGGGTCCAGTGTTAATTGCTGTAAATTCTTTTGATCAAGCTCAGTCTAAAACAGGCCTACTGCAGAGCATCTCTGATAATCAAAAGCTACAGACCATAATCCAAACTGTAACAAGCAAGTTGGCAAATTCCAGTGCTCCACAGGTTATTATACTCAGGTAGGTGTCTTGCTTCTTTTTTCCAGTTGTGCACAATTTCTTAGTCATAATTTCATCTTTGAGAATTGACTAAGCTTGCATTTTTACAGAGAAATAACAAGTTGCTGTTATAAAGCAACATGCAGAGTCCTCCGTGCCCAGCCGCCATCTCGAAAGCAGAGTAGACCCTGAGAACGAGGTTGAAATAGGGGCGGCTGGTGCACAGGAACCCTTACTAACATTTTGCCTTGGAGCCTTATTATTATTATTATTATTATTGCTATAATTCCTTAAAGTCTTGCCATTTTTAACTTATGGTGCCGAGTTCAATCCATGAGCCTAGGGCAGTCATAAGTCTGCTGGATTACTTGATGGATAGAGTCCTCCTCTTGGATTACTTGATGGATAGGGTCCTCCTAAGTATGTGAGCAGTTCCAAGGAGGACGGTCTTCTGTAGCTCTGTTATTCTAATATTGCCTGGGATCTTGCTGATGTAGTTTTCTGTTCCCTTCTTGACCAGCCCGAAAGCTCCAATGATCACTGGGACAGTTGTTGTTTTCATTCCCCACATTTTCTCGATTTCAATCTCAAGATCTTTGTACTTTGTGAGTTTTTCCATTGTTTTCAAGGAGGTGTTCCTTTCTGTGGGGATGGACATATCGATAAACAGACAGGTTCTTTCCTTCTTGTCTTTCACCACTATGTCTGGTCTGTTTGCTTTAATCTCTTTGTCGGTTTGGATTGGCATGTCCCAAAGTATAGTCGCTGTTTGGTTTTCTGTCACAGTAGCTGGTTCATGTTCGTAGTGTCATGAGGATACTGGGCTTCAGCACCCACCTCCACCCCCACCACCTCCCTCCCCTCTCCAAACCAAAAAAAACACCAGACTCATGCTCTGCAGCAAATATTGGTGCTCCAAGAAGCCAAACAACAGAGGGGAGGGAGGTGGTGGGGGTGGAGGTGGGTGCTGAAGCCCAGTATCCTCATGACACTATTCTACTATATAGTTATGTGCACAATACTCACTGGGCACATTATTGCAAAGTGCTCTCGTGTTTGACTGTGCTATAATTTTTGAAACTTTTTAAATGGGTGCACCCAGGTCTATGCATTTGACAAAGTAACGCTTGTTGCATACCCAGCCCTTAACCATTCTGAGGATAATGGCTCTGATGTGAATTTTATTTTCCATTGTTGTAAAATGTGATTGATATTTCCCATTTATAGTGGCAATGGAGGAAGTGGCAAAACATTCACAGCACAGGCCCTTGTACAACATCTGTTGGAACAGGCAGGGGGAGGACAGGATTCTGATATCTGTAAGGTTAGTCTGTAAAGTTTATATAATATAGGAATACTTGACTTGCTCATGTTGTAGTACCTACTTTGGACTAAGAGAAGTGTTAATAATTATTGTTTCAAAGATTTCTTTGTCACTATCTCATAAAGATTAGTTAAAACGATTTTTGTTTCAACTGGCCAATCAAATTCAAGAAATATGAGCAAACTCAAGCAGAGGTAACAATATTTGTTAGAGAGGGAACGTGGAAGTTGGTAACTTGACCTTTTATACAGTTCTCGCACTTTGATTGACCATTTCAAACAAAAGCCATCAGAATACTATTAATAAAAAAGAAAGATGTCAAAAATTAAATAATCAACAATGGTGTCAAGGGGGATTGCACATCATGGTAATAATGCGGCTTGAACTGTTAAGACACTTTGAACTCTCCCCTTCTCACCTCTTCCCTAAAAGTCTGATTCTTGAACTATTAACAATTTTAGTATTTACAGTTTTTTTTACACTTCACAGCACTTTCTAGCTTCCCTGGCTGTGATCCAGTCCCTGGGGAATGCTAAGACAACAACAAACTCTAACTCCTCCAGAATGGTATGATTTATTTTACTTGTAGTGATTTATTCCTTTAGTCCTCGGGGCTGTCATTAAGTTTTTAAGCAGCCATTTCATTGGGGTTATCACCCATAGCATTTCCCTCTGTACGCAAGTGTAGCATAGCACCAATTGACGTCTTCACCCGTAACATCACGTCAACTCAGCTGTAACAGGTGTTACGGGTTTAACAGCCCTTGAGTTTAGAAAAAATGTTTTAATAACAATTGTTTTCTCTCTTTTTCTTTGTCTAGGGGAACCTCTATGAATTCCACCTGTCTGATGGTGTTATTTCAAGAACAAAAATCCAGTGCTACCTTCTTGATTCTGTAAGTTCTGAAAACTCTAAAACAAAGCCAAATGGAAGCAGGGAGAAACAATAATTAGCCACTCAGTCCTTTTTTAGGCTATTGTAAGATAAATTTAACATAATTGTACATTATAAGCACAGTTTTAATCATAAATTATCGCTACCACAGTCAGTAACCAAGTGTACTGAGCTTTAGCTACAAGTCACAAGTGGCATTTTTTCCTTAGGCCTCTCCAAAAAATTAAAGGTGTTAATGAACGGCTCTCTGTATCAGCCACCCAGGAAATAAGAATTTCTTGTTGCTGATATATTAAAATTTACTATGTATGAAATAGTTTGTCAACTATTGTTTGTTCTAATGGCTCATAAGTGCTAGTAGCACTTTACTTTACACCAGTTCAAGTACACTGTTAGCTTACGGTGACTAGGAGTACTGCTTCTCCCCTTGGATGGCACACTTGTCTAGTCTACTAACCAGTTACCTTTTTTTGTTACAGACAAGAGTTGTATCCCCTCCAATCAAGGAGAGGAATTATCACATATTTTATCAGCTGTTATATGGCATCACCCAGGAGGAAAGAGGTAATTAAATCCCACTCTTGGCAATTATCATTAAATTGGTTCACGCCATTCATTTCTGTTGTGTTGTAATTATTACGGCTTCTCTTATATTTGCAGTCAAACTTCACCTCCAAGGATACAGTGTACACTCACTGGCATACCTAAGTGGAAGTCCCATTCCTTATAATGAAGATGAGGAAGACTTCAGAGCTAAATTTGAACGATTTAGGGTAAGTTCAATCTTTTATGATTTGTTGTTTGCCTTTAAGTAGTCGTCTCCTTCTATATTTACATGTATCTCCTCGCAGTCCTAGTGCATTGTATGTTTTCTAATAACCCATTGGTTTGTTCCTGCTTGTATTCATTTGTTTGTTCTTTTGTGTGTTTGTTTCTTCTTCACTCCCTCCTTCCATCCCACCTTCCCACCCACCTAGCCACCCACCCTCTTTCCTCCCTCCCTCCCTCCCTCCCTCCGATCCCTGCCTGCCTGCCTGCCTGCCTTCTATCCATCAAAACATCCACCTATTTCCTCTCAGATCTGCTAATATTTTTACTGTTTATACAAAAAAAAACATTACCCATTAAATGTACTTATCTTTCCTTTTCAGGGGGCTCTGGCCACATTGGGCATCCCATTTGTAGATGTTTTGAGAATTTTGGTAGCAATCCTTCTGCTTGGTAATGTAGAATTTGTTGATGGAGAAGGATTAGAACTTGATGTCAAAGGAAACAATGGTGGGTACTCCTGTGACTGAGTGAAGGTTTAATTTAATTTACCAATACTAGCCTTATTTATTTAATAGTGACTACCCATAATACCATAATGATTCGATTTAGCGCCCTCCTTCCGATAAGCGCCCCCATTCGAATGTGTTTTTGTCAACAAGTGCCCCTATTCCAATAAGCGCCCCCATTCTAATAAGCGCCCCCTTTTTTATAAGCGCCCCCATTCCCCATTCTTGCCACTAAAGTCATCGACGTCGAATAGAGAAACTCATGAACATTCACCGTACCGTACATGTAAGTAACTGAACTTTCAACAATTTGTTACTGTCACAGTTTCTGTTATTGTTAGTTATTTTAATATTTATTGAAGTTTTGTTCTTGAACATTTGGTTGTTTTCCAAAAAATTAAATAAGCGCCCTGTCTCAAATAAGCGCCCTATCTCTAATAAGCACCCACCCTTGAGGTGCCAAAAGTAAATAAGCGCCCCGGGCGCTAAATCAAATCATTGCGGTAAGTATGGATGCTACTGCAGATTGCTGAACTATATGACCTTGGCCCACTCCTGCCTGTTAAAATTCCAGGGGGAGGTTTTAAGTGGTGATGATAAGTACAGCCTCTCAACCCCACCCAGCCCCACCCCATGTACCCCCATCTTTATTCTTGTTGCCTGTACAGACATTCCACTGAAGTTAGATGTTCATAGACCAGCGTTCATACCCAGACTGCTTTGTCTGGAGTTCAACAAAGACTGATAAACATCATGCCACGGTGTGTCCCACAAATAAAGGATGCAACCTGAAACTTTAATCTGGTTTTATTTTAATTATATAACTTTGGCAGTTTATTCGTTATGGTATTTAAATATTTAGAAATGTAGTGCTATGCAGCCAAGGAATCGGGCCATTGTGTGATCAGCTTTTGATGGTCTCCTTTGTCTTTTTGTCAGTGATATTTCTCTTTTGTTGCAGAAATCAAAGCTGTTGCTGCACTGCTTGGCGTGTCTGGTGTTTCACTGTACAGAGGCTTGACAACAAAGACAAAGAATGTGAGAGGACAGATTCTTAGATCACTGTGTGACTCGGCCACTGTAAGTGTAATTTAAAAAATAATCATGTATTTTAAAACATTGTGCAG
Source organism: Meandrina meandrites (assembly GCA_963693305.1). NCBI lineage: Eukaryota > Metazoa > Cnidaria > Anthozoa > Scleractinia > Meandrinidae > Meandrina > Meandrina meandrites. The sequence continues at coordinate 13,305,286 of OY855912.1, read as the reverse complement.
TTTAAAAGCCCACCAATAATATACCCAAAAATACAAGCTGCCTATGGAATGTTTAATAATGCACACAAAATGAAATAGTCAGTGCCCAAGGGGATTCAGGGTGAACTAATGGTTAGTGCGCTGGACTCTGGATCAAGTGGTCAAGGTACAATCCCTAGCCAGGGTCAATGCATTGTGTTCTTGGGCAAGACACTTTACTCTCACGTTGCCTCTCAACCCAAGTGGATAGATGGGTACTGTCGAATTTACTGCTGGGGATAACCCTGCAATGGACTAGCATTCCATCCAGGGGGTAGAAATACTCCTAGTCACTTCATGCTACTGGAACTGAATAAGCTCTGGCCTGACTGGCCACTAGGCTTGAATGCAAACTTTACCTTTACCTTTACAATGGCAAGAAAGCGTCAGACTCTTTTAGTTGAATCAACAACTTTGTATTTGTCTTGATAGTCAAGTCTTGTACAAAATTTATTACAAGTTGAAATTAAATTCATCTTTTATTAACAGGCAAATGCAAACAGAGATGCTCTTGCCAAGGCACTATACTGCAGGACAGTGGCTGCTATTGTGCGCCGAGTCAACAGCTACAAGAGACCTGCCAGCATGCTGTCAATGTCACCTCAAGGGTCGTATGAGTCATTAAGGGCAGCATCTGCTTCACCTCATGGGTCTACTTCATCTTTAGGCAAAAGCCCGCTCAATTCCAGCAATGGTTTGCTTATGGCATCGTTGCCAGGTATTCTTTAGAGCTGTTAGTCATGCTATAACTGTCAAAACTTTAAAGCTATCATTTTGTAGAGTTGAACTGTCGTTTATGGACACCTCCCGTAGGTCAACACTTGGTTATGGTCCTAGCCACATACAAGATTTACATTAACCCATAATAAGCAGACGTCAAATGGACACTAAGTTTACAAGTGCCATATGTATCTGCTTAGGTTAGATTACTGTAAACACTTGCAGATTGGTCAGACTTTTTTTACCAAAAGTCATTGTTTGAAATCAAGGGTGCACTAGCTTATCTATGAGAACATTTACAAATTTTTGTGCTGCTTCCAGTGACCAGTTTTCCATTCGTCTGATCAAATGCCTGGTTACTAAGCTACGAACATTCCACAAATGCAACAAAAAACACACAAGAAATTGGTGGACATGATGTTTATTCTATTGAAGAGCTACAATTGTGTTTAAAGACTTTGAAGTATTTTCCATTTTCAATTAGTGAGTTTTAGTGAGTTTTTGTTCGATGAAGAAGACTTCTAATGACCTGACTTTGGATTTCTTTTAATTTAGTACAAAAAAAAACTTTTTTCCAAAATTTTACTTGCTAAATGGAGGGGTGCAGCTTATCAGTGAGTGTGTTTTTGTAATATTATCATCGTTGAGTTCTCATTTCTTGGCCCAGTAAATACTCCTCCATCCACTCCTGGGCTGAATGGTAGTTTTCAGTCGACTGGAAGAGCTTCTGGACTCATTGGCATTGTGGATATGTTTGGCTTTGAAAACAGTCAGGTATGTCACTTAAAGCAGATACTGGGTAGTTGTACAATAGTCATAGTCCATGCTCAACACACATAACTAAATCTAGCCTTCCGCACGCATTGCAGGCCTATAGTCCTAGATAACTATGTCAGTAGTTCTCTGCACTCATTGCAGACCTACAACAAAAGATATTAGATAAGTGTATATTATATGTATCTCACTCTGCACAAGGCTACAAAATTATTTATAATTTTTTGCTGAAAGGACAAATGTTAGACTAAGTCACTATTTTCGTGGGACAAAACAAAAATATGACATTACAGTGAACTTTATTTTCATTCAATTAATTGTTGCAACATAAAAGTACATATAATCAAATTGTGTAGCTCCAGAAAATATCCATACCCACCCCATGGATGGTCAATGGAAATTCCGAGGGAGTGGGGGGTCTTAAAAGGATTGTATGGGGCTTAAGTGGAATTTCCTGAGGGGTGGGGGGAATCAAACCAAAAAACCTTCCTTGGGAGGGGTATGGATATTATCTGGAACAACACATTATGATCTTGCTCAAGGTAAATTTACATGTAAATTCATCTGCAAAATATTATTATTGCCATTTATGATTTACAAAAATTTGCTGGACATGATGTCAGATTATGGTTGGGATTTTTCAAGACATGCATGGGCAAATTTTGGTCGGCTATTGTCCAATGACTGACTGTTATTTGCAGCCCTGAACTAGGTGATATTTAATGCTGATTTTGTTGGATAACCCCATTTCAGTCAAAATCAGGCTAAAAAAATGTTTCATACTCTACTCAGTAAACTTCTGTAAATTTCTTTTCATCCCAATGCTTCTTAGTGGTTTTATTTATCAATGCTGCATCTGATTTGTGGTTCATGTTATCTTTTGGTGTAGGTCAACCAACTGGAACAGCTGTGTGTGAACCTGTGCTCTGAAACACTGCAGCATTTCTACAACACTCACATATTTAAAAGCAGAGAAGAGTACAGCAGGTAAAAATATTTTCAGCTGATCATACTATGTACAGTATCCTGAAAGGAGGCACGCGTCGCTTGGCGTAACAAGGACAGATGATGATGATGATCCTGGAAGGCAAAACCTTTTTCTTAGAGCTGCACTTTGCCTCCTACAACTTACCCTTTGGGCTTGCACACAATCTGAGCCAAAGAACATCTATGTTGGGGGCTGAAGTGCACTTGGATATTAAGATTTTTTATTCCCCATTCTGCAGGGAAGAGGGTGTTCTCTCGGATCTTGAGGTGGATTATTTTGATAACGCTCCGTGTATCGAGCTTCTCACTTGCCAGGTTTGTTGCAATTTATGTTTTCTGTCAGTTGGACAAGTAAATGCCAAATCAGTCATTCAAAAACAACACAATAGGTTACCAAGTTAACATTGTTTCCCAGAGTGAATTTGTAAAGTGTAGTGTAAAATATTGCATTCATGATAATTTGTTTCAGCCACACAGGAATGCTAATTCCTTGCAACTGTCTTTGAGCTTGGGAAGTTAACGAGTGAATATTAAGTATAGAAATGATTGTTATGTTTTAATTTATTTCTCTCTATTTTATTTTCAGCGTGCTGGAGTTCTAACAGTGTTGGACAAAGAGAGCTTGTTTGCTAGGTATGTGTCAACGTGATTATCTCTCACAATGTGCCTTTTGTGAGATCTACAGACCTAAATTAGCCAAGTTAAGATTTATTTTGATTTAGCTCAGATTGGCTAAAAATGTTTGATAAGAGCACTTTTGTTTGAGTGTGGTAAAGAAATCACTTTGGCCAATCACAAAGGACGCAGACAATCCATTGATCCAATCAAAACTTAAAGCGAATTCATGCAGTAGCTGGCGTAAAGCGCGGGAAAACGTTTGTGAGAGAATCACGAATGGTTTTGGTTTTATCTCTGATTGGTCGAGAAAGTGGCGCGAGTTTTTTAAATCAATCACTAAGCGTAGTAGTGCAAAACCTAAGCAAACATGAATTACTTTCGAAACTCAAGTGAAAATTGCTCTAAAGCACATTGTACGACATTTATTTATTGGGAGTTAATTACAGTTTTCAACAAATGCAAACCGATTTAACGTAATATATTTGTCTGTAGGGGAAGCTATCAAAACTTCTTACAAAAAGTTAAAGGACAACACAAAGACAGTGAGTGGTAAGTCAGTTGAATTTATTGTTCTGTGAAACATGCTACTACACCAAACTTCTATTTCTACATTACAGGTTGTTTTAGTGTCAAAAGATCATTGTTTTACTGTAAATCCTCGGGGGTTTTTTTCAAGTTAGCAGCAGGTCAGGTGGAATTTTGAACACTAGCTATTTCTGATGGAAAAGACCCAGCATTCTTGTCCCGATATTTACAGCATGAAGCAACGAATAAAATATGTCATATATAGATTTAACAGTTTAAAAAGTAATTTTGAAAGATTTGAGCGATGTAACTCGGTCAAAGGTACAACTGACTTGGTGTATGCAGTAGGCTCACTTGCAAAATCACGTGATTTTGTATTGCGGGCCCATAATGGAAGGACAACTATTTTCAATTTGGATGTACCTTACTAAGTTAACAGGGTTAACTCTACGGAAAATAGACTGTATTTGCCTAGGATACTTGTAAATATGCTGAGCAAATTCAACTGTGAAAGAATTCCAACTTCAACTTTTTTTTCTGATTTAGCTTGTGTATTCTATGCGAAGACTTTTACCCTCTGAAATACGATTAAATGATAGCTTTAAATTTTCTCTGTAGTGATAAGTAGATAATGGATCGCAGAAGTTGTAATAAGAAGGCATGAAAAACGAATAAACTGTTATTACAAGCCGCGAATTTAAATTTTGTCCTTCCAATGTGAGCCCTCGCTACTTTAAGTCCGCGGCAACCAAACAATTTCACATGGCTTTGAAAAAGAGCAATTAAATTTTTTAATCCAATTACTGAGAAGTTAATTAGAAAACAAAAGGTTAAATTTTCTGACACGTAATTCTTTATCACAGTTTCTTTGATCCAGATCCTGAGAGTTCTTGCTTTGGAGTGTCGCACTACAGTGGAAATGTGAGTCAAACATTAAACCTTTTTCTCTCTCAGAACATTACCTTTTCCTGACATTTTTGTTAATGAGCGCAAATTTTGACGTTGCTAAGCAGAATGACGTGCCGAGATGACGTCATGCTGACGTGTGAACTTCCTGCTCTTTTCTGATTGGTCAACCGATTACTTCAACGATTAGTCAAACACGGCTGAAGTTCGCCTCTTGCGTTATCTCTTTTTGCAGGTTGTTTACGATGCCGGCTCTCTACTAAACATCAACCGTGATTCCATTACTGATGACATCATCTGTGTGTTTTCGAGACAGGTACATCATCATTGTTCTAAGGGAAAGGCGATTTTGCGAGAAACTCGGTACAGTAAAGCTTGTTATTGGGCCGATTCTCGCAAAAGCGTGCCTTGCAGGGCTTCCTCTTAAAAAGAGAAAGACGAAAACGAACAACAATAAGAGCGATTTTCACTGGAGTGTGAAAAGATAACATGCATTTACTTTGGTTTTGTACGCTCCATGATGATTGTTTAAAAATTTGGTTTCGGCTTGCGGTACTCACTGAAAACCTTTCTAACGTAATGTCATTCGTTTAATTTAACTCATATGGCTTCCTTTCCTTTCTTTCAGAACTGCAACTTTGGTTTTGCCACACATCTTTTCACCAATGATTTAAAACCACAACAAGGACAGGCAACTGCTCCTAAGGGGGTGCTACACAGGATATCACCCACCCCCGCTCAGGAGGTACAAAGGTGAGAGATGTTTTTAAGTTTGTAGTCCATATTTCCATTGTCATCCTCGCTTCCTTATGAGCTCCTGTAGTTTGTCGAGTACTGTTCTACGAAATCAAACCCTTTAATGCTGGGTTTTCTGTGCTCTAGGCATATCCTTGGGATTCTCAAAATCTTTTTTTTTTAATCGACGATGAAGAAAATGACAATTAACAGGGCTCACACGGGAAAGTCATGGAATTTTAGAATCCATTTTTCTAGGCCTGGACAATCACAGAATTTACTATTTAAGTGTGGGCCATGAAAAGTCATCGAAAATGAGTGTACAAAAGAAGTTAGTCAGTTTTTTGCAAAGAAAAAGGGAAAAAATGCTTTGAAGTTTTCCAAGAAAATGGTCAATTTTAGGTTATGGAAAACTTTGAAAGGTCATGGAAAGTCATGGGATTTCAAAAGCTTAAAAGAGCTGCATGAACTCTGATTAAATTTTTCAGTACTAAGGCGCAAAAAAGGCTCAAAAATCCCATGATAGACAAACAATATCCTTACTTAGTAACTGGACGTATTAATTTTAAGATCATCTTATTTTTCTAGCCCTGGAGGATCTGTCGATGTACCTCTTCGTACATTTTCTCAAGGATTTCAGGTTAGTGTTTCAAGTTACGTTAAGTTTTGCAATGTTCTTGTAATAATTAGAATGTTTTTGGTCCAATGGAACTCCTCAGGTCATAACGCAGTCAGTAGCTTCAAATTAATACCAAATTTCTGTACAACATGATTTCATTGTCGTTTTGCGCTTTACATGCAAGAGTTGGTTCCCTTTCTTTACTACAAACTTTGCATTCTTCTTCCGTCTCATTAAAAATCAGTTTATTTGATATCCTGAGATTCGTTAATTACTACATTGTCTGTTTTTATTTCTTCAGGAAAAACTTGACGGTTTACTCAAGACCCTGGTACAGGCGCAGCCGACATTTGTAAGATGCCTCAAGGCAAGTTCTGCACGCCCATTTTCAACCCTCTTTTACAGTGTCACAGTTTTACTGCGTTTAAATTTCATTTAGCGTCAACTTTGTGGTTTGGTTTGTTTGCAGATAAACACCCGTGAAGAGCCGTACGTCTTTGACCGTGGAATCGTCAGCCAGCAGATTCGAGTGTTGCAGATTTTTGAAACTCTTCAACTTCTCCAGTCAGGTAGGTGACAAAACAGTTTAAGACGGAATCCGCCAGGATTTCGAGTAGTTATTGGACAAAATTATGTACCAAAATTATTTACACCTTATTGCAAGCTTTTGTGTTACTGCTTTTCTAACAACACCAAACATCGAAAACCGATTTCGAAGTTCCGCTGAATTCCACTAAATCGCTTTAAAGACGTGAGCTTTTGCCTATAGCTTGTGAACTTTGAATTTCATTTTCTCAGGCTCTGACAAGAAATTGTTGTACCAAAATTATTTACACCTTATTGCAAACTTTTGTGTTGCTGCTTCAAATATCTTATCAAAAGAAATCTTTTCTAACAACACCAAACACCGAAAACAAATTTCGAATTTCCCACTGAATTCCACTGAATCGCTTAAAGACGATTTTACAAAATGGCTGCACGTGAGAATTTGCCTATACCTTGTGAACTTTGAAATTCATTTTCTAAGACTCTGATAAGAAGTTGTTGTCGGTGTTATCAGGGATTATTACTTACATCTTTACCTTTTATTTAGGGTAGAAAATAACGCAATAGGATTTAAATTATTCTGGTACTCGATTTTTGTCCAACTTAAATAAATATTACTCGACGTCCTGGTGGATTCCGTCTTAATGTTTCTACCGTTAACCCAATTAACTTGCCTAAATAACCTGATAATCTAATTAGGAACTCGAAGAAAAAAAGTGCCACCGATGAAAAGCGCGGGAAAAATCGCGTAAACCAAGTCACGCGTGGCTTAATGCTCCTGATTGGTTGAAATGACAGCATGCTTGCTCGGATTGGTTAGAGTACAGTCTTCTTCTTCACACTCATGTTGCGTGACGACCCAAATAACAGCTACAAAGGAGACTCCCTTAAAATACGCAAAACAAAACAAAACAAAGCTAGTCACGACAGCCTATTGCAAACCGATCTCACCTTCTTTGCTAAGATGTATCATCGCGAACTACTTTGACGAAGATAAAGTTTGCTACTCTTTCTTTCAGGCCTCGCTTATCGAACTCGGCTTCAAGTATTTGCCAAAAAGTACAGCTTTGTTTCACCGCGCAAGGTGCGGGCTCAAGAGGAGACTGGGTACGAAGATTGCAAAGCCATCTTAGAGACGCTGATGAGGAAAATTGACAGATCGAAGAGTGACGTCATGTTTGGTTCGTGGGTACTGGGCAAGAGATGTGTCTTCTACAGGTAACTTGTTAAAACTTTCTTCGTACTTATTATTATTATCATTACGTTCTTAGTAACTTCGCGCAAACAAATGAAAATGGTTTTAGTCGTAACACCACGAGTGTGAACCTCAACAAACGCTAATTTCTCGAAAAACCGGGGGAAATTTTGTTATCATTATTAGATAGATAAAGCATAAGTAAACGTTTGTTTTTCTCGCGAACGGCAAAAATTCCACTTCTGCCGTCTGCCGTTCGGCGTTTGTACGCTGAAATGAGTAGGTTTGTGTTTGTCGTGAATGTGATTTTTCCCTATCTTTCTGGGGGATTTATTTTAGAATTGAACAGAAAGGTAACAAAATGAAAGGCAAGCTCACTTTTGTAGTTTGCCGTATAACGTCATGGTTAATCTCTCTATTGTTACTCGTCAGATTTCCATTAGTGCCTTTGTGTGAACTGAAACCTTTTCGAAAGTTGATTGCGCAGGCAGTCTGTTTAATTAGTAACTTTGCCATCAGCCAAGTATCGTCTGGGATACGAACGAGAGGAACGCGAGTACTTTTCTTGGCCCCCGTTGTACTTTCTTCCTTTGTAAATATCATAGGGCTTATATTTTGTTTTGTGAAATTCCAGCTAAATTTACCAGTAAGGCACTACCTCTCTGGAACCACTATTTTCATTCGCCCGCTGTAAACACTACCTCTATTGTTATTCAGGGCTAGGGGCATTGTTATGAGCTGTTATCTATTGTTTAAAGAACCAATGAAGTATCTCGTTCCGAGAGGTAGTGGGCGACCCAAATTTACCCCCTTTGATATGGTTTCCTTGTTTAGAGCGTTTTCATATGACGTCACGGCAGCCATATTGGTGTTCCAAAACAAAGAAACTGCGGCCATATTGGTGTACCAAGCCATTCCTCCGGGAATTAAACTCTATTTTTCTGCAAAAATCGTCTTTTGTTTTAGTAAACCAATATAGCTGCTGGTCACGTGAGTGAAAACGCTCTATCGAGTTTGCTTGTTTGTTTGTTTTTCGGTCAACGCCAAAATTTAGAGGATTGACTCAATTGAAGATCATTTTAGTTTTATGTGTAATACGGTTTGACAGCGCTAGTTAGATGAGTGTACTGGCAACAGAAAAGTTCAGAATTGCCTGACCCCGTAGTAACGTGTTGTTATCTCCATGTTTTGCAGTGATGTAGTGAAGCAGGAGTTAGAAAACCTTTATGAAGTACGGAAAGTGAAGGCCGCTGTCGCGATCCAATGCTGGGTCAGAAGATGGATTTGTCGCAGGAGATGGCCGAACCTTAAGCGTTCACTTGAACTGCAGAAAAAAGCCCGACACGGCAACAAAGTGAATCATAAGTGAGTAGTAAAATCGTCCTTTTCTCCGGGCCGGAGTAGTAGAATAGCCCCTTCATTTAAGGCCGGTTTACACGCTACGATTTGCTACGATATGGCGCCCTATCTTGTACAACATTTGCTAAAAGTGTAATTTTGGACATCTTGATCGCGCACACATTTTTAATTTTCTTCCCTTCTCTTTACTTCAACGTAGAATTTAATTTCATTTTTCGATGATTAATCGCAAATTTTAAACAGAACTCTTTTTCATTCCATAGTCAAGTTCGTAGATCGGTATCACCGTCGGATGAGCTTCGGGTGGACACGAAGGCAGCCGATCAGACGTGCTGTCTCTACGGACTGGACATGGTAAGTTGAACACTAGTACTTCGGGAATAAGTCGGAAAAACAACTAACAGTTCAGTACGGAGTCAAGTCGGAATCTGTCTTCGAGAAATGATTGAGCCCCTGGCATTTGTACAGAATATAATAGTGCCGTGCTGACGTAAGAGAAGTTGCTCAGCAACGCAATGCATTTTATGTCGTCATTCTGACGTCAAAATTGGGTGTTTGTGAATGGTCGAGCTATGTTTTTAGTGAGATTAATTTTTGGAAATGGTTTAAAAAAAACACTTGTTTTCCTACCCATTTTTTTCAATTTTGCGAATCGTTTCTTTGCAGGAAACTCCGCCTCCTTTGCCTAAAAGTCGTCCATACACTGTGATGGGTAACATGAAGATGGGATTCCCACAGACTCGCATCATGAAAGTTGATTACCCAGGTATGTCAGCGGTCCGTTTTCTATCTTGTGGTAAGAATACTTGCAGCGTTTCTCTCTCGAACGTGTGAATTCAGTGCTGAACGAGCACCACATCCAGAAGGTGTAGACTTGACCTTACCTTTTACCTGCTGCCCTTTACAGTAAGCTTTTGGGGTTTGATGTTAGCATGCACGATTCTGTTAAGAACCAGTAAACAAGAATCAAGAAATTAATTAACGGATGTCGTCTTGATCTACCACGTAACTCTCACAGCTCACATTGAAAGGAATGTATGTCAGCCAGTGACGAGAATTTTTTTTTGGGACTTTCTTTTTTTCCCTTGCTCCAACGAAGGGCAAATGCTCGAAACGTCAGCACTTCCAAATTCGCTACAGCGATTAAATTAATTCAATTGATAATTAGCTGTTTCACTTGCTCGCCGTAGCAGACACGGTTTCCTTTTATAAACTAATCGCTTTGTAAATTACTGAAAGAGTTGAACGCCTTCGGCAAAGGGTGAAGCATAACTTCTTATCATGATGGCATTGAACAACTATGGGCCTTTTGTCTTGTGTTTTCCAGATGACGGGAGTGAGGTTCTCCTGACCAAGGGAGAAGCGGTGAAAGTTATTCGAGCATCCGAGAAACGAGGATATCTTGTTGTGGAACACAAAAGCTCGACTATTCACTTGCCATTTCAAGTCATGGAGCTCAAGGTGCGATCTTTATCTTTTTGATCTTGACTTTAAAATGCCTCGCGTAGTTGGATTTGCAGGTTCATCATCGATCTTTTAAAAATGATAGACGTTCGTTCGTTCGTTCGTTCGTTCGTTCGTTCGTTCGTTCGTTCGTTCGTTCGTTCGTTCGTTCGTTCGTTCGTTCGTTCGTTCGTTCGTTCGTTCGTTCGTTCGCGTTCGTTCGTTCGTTCGTTCGTTCGTTCGTTCGTTCGTTCGTTCGTTCGTTCGTTCGTTCGTTCGTTCGTTCGTTCGTTCGTTCGTTCGTTCGTTCGTTCGTTCGTTCGTTCGTTCGTTCGTTCGTTCGTTCGTTGTCGTTGTAAAGTTGTCTTGTTTGGTTGTGAAACCGGTCCTCAAAAAGCGTGATAATCCAGGTAACAACCAAGCTTACTTCAAACTTACGAAAACAACAACGCTTTCTTGTTTCCGTTTCGGTATCAATATAGTATGTTAAGTAAAGGGAACTCCTATTAGAAGAAAGACTTTCTGATTCAAAAATTAAATTTTCTTTAGAATTCTCCAAATCCTTCGCCGAGATGACTAGGAGAAAACGACGAGGCAGACGCTCATAAGTATGGTGAGATATTTCATTTCCACTGTGTTGTTTTACTATTATTAATGTGGAGCTACATTGACTTTCTACTAATCTCAGTTTTGGTTTTGTCTTGTACAGGAAACTTGATTACTCGTAGAAGTAGTTTTGCTTCGTGCTGTGGTTTCAATCAGACTCTGACTTAGTCCTTTCAGTTGCTGTCGGGAGATGGAATGTAGACTGGGTCGGAGGCGGTCACGTGCAGGACACGTGTGAATAAAGTCAATGCCTTGAGTCCACGTGACTTCTGTCTTGTGACGCTGGGGCTTAGCTTAGGCGGCGAACAAAATACGCGAGACGAGCCACGAGTCGTGCACATGGCAGAAACGTGAACAAAAGCAATGAGCATCACGCTTACCCAGTTTCACGTGACAATAATTACAACCACGATTGGCTGATGCTGCTTGTAGTTTACTTTGTCCAAAGATATATGGGCTATTGACTAAGCGTGAGGTCAAGATGGCGGGATATTGGCCAAGTTCTGTTCTTTTTTTTTTTGGTAGATTTTTGGTACACGCAAAAAAGAAGGAGGCTAATATCCCGCCATTTTGGCCGAACAAGCTTGGTCAACAAAGGATTCATTATATGGCAATAACAAATTTGCGGGAAAATCGCGGGCAATCCCGCGGGCCAGCCATATAATAACAGTTAGTTAACAACCCAGCGTTATACATACATGGAAAATATTTTATAGGTCTTTATGGATATCGTGCTGTACGTTTTGTAAGATTAGTTTGAGATATATATTGAGTGCAAATAATATTTTTAAGTTGTTGTGACGAATTTGTGACATGATTATATGGAAGAGTTTTTCTTCCGAAATGGAAGTAATATCGAAAATAGAAATATATTTGTAATAAATAAATGTAGCGATTTGCTTGTGTCTGGCTGCTTTTGCATGTATCGCTCGTTGACTTTGTTTCATAGTGCGAATAGGAAATCCTGACGATGATACTTAGCTGCTTAGAGACGTTCAATTCTTATGAGATGGGGGGGGGGGGGGCGTAATGCCAAAAAATATGGCTTCAAATGGGGGCCGGCCGAAAAAAATATGATTCGTAAGGGAGAGGGGGGGAGGTCACCAAAAATAATTGCCGTCGAGTGTTGCAATGATCGTGTCTATAGTAGTGTCAACGAGAAATCTACCAAAATAGCGTTAGTGAGCATGTTTCCCGCGTAGGGGCGAACACGGAAAAAGGTAGGGGCGAACTCGAAGGGTCGAATCCGATAGGGGGCGAACACGGCGCATACCGTCCGAAACTTCATCAACTCTTTGATTGCAAATACAGTTCACCCACACTAACAATACACGTCCCATCAATAAAAACAGTTAGTGATTTTATTTAACCCGTGAAACAACATGTAGCAATTAGTGCGTAAAGGTCAAATCTAAACAATGGAATAGTGTATGATGCATCTGAAAGTTTACTTGCTATTTCACGTGTTAAGTAAAACAGCTTTAATCAGTGCACTTGCAAAATTATTACTATTCAAGACGTACAAGTCCGTGACTTCATGCTCTGCGATGGGAACAAACAACGAAAACGCCAGGAAATGCGACTCGTGTTCAAATTGGCCACCTGTCAGCCGCGCGGACTAAATGCTGATTTCAAATATCTTTAGGTTGTCGCGCGCTCATCGCGAGCGCAGCTTAAAACTTCAAATATGTTTTTCGTGGCGCAAGCATCTAAACGAAACAACAACTGGTCGACTTAAACTGATGAAGGGCTAATCCTGGAACGTGTGGAACGAAACATTTTTAAATTGACACTTTATACTCGAACACAATAACTTTATTTTATACCTTAATATGTTTTGAGAACCAAGAGTATTCCGTTAAAGATTGCGCACGCATGACGTCTTTATGCAGCTGACATCACAGAAATGTCATGAAACATCACTATAGCAACTGCAAGTGTTTATACTCCAGTGAACAAAGCTCGAGTAGCGCGAAAATTTGTTGTGGTTTCTTGAGAGCTACACCTGAGTGTTACTGTGCGAAATTTTTATACAGCAGGAAATCGGGTTTACACTTAAGCTTGTTAAAGCTATTTTTAACAAAAAGTTGAAAGATTTTCAAAGAAAAGTCGACACCCAGGGATAACGAGGTAAGAAATTTTATGTAAACGCGCTGAAAGTTGTTTTTGCGCGCCTGTTCTGTGGAATTTGTTCTTTGTTAGTTAATTAAGCTCCACTGTAAAACCAAAAATTCTAGTTTATTCTGTCATGTAAGCCTATCATACTTTCCTCTTTCTGCTTCAGAAAGAAAATGTATAGCCCTTTCTCTCAAGGTGGCTTCAATATCTTCCCTCAGCAAGCTCAACAAAATGGTAGGTGTTGCGCTTCATTTAAAATTGATACTTTAATTTTGGAACTTACTATAATGATAAAAATTAGAACTGAGCTAAGAAATTAGAATTTACTTTAAAGAAATCAGAATTGGGGGAAGTTTATAACGATAACCCGCGTTAAAGTAATTAATTCAGTGGTAATAGAAAAGAGTTAAAGTGTTAAAGGGATACTGTCACGGACATTTTTTGGCTTTTTCAGTAAAACGGCACCAAAAGTACGACTAACTACTTTCAGCCATGCAGGAAATGCTCCTAGAACGTAAAGGGAAGGATATCTAGCAAATTGTTTAAAGAATAGTGTGATTGTAAATAGTTTTCATCAATTTTTCCAAACCACAAGGGCAGAACTTGAAAAAGTCAGGCTGACTTTTTCAAGTTGAGATCTAAAGCTCCCAATGGTATCACAGTAATATCACTCTAATGTTTAGCTTCAGTACACTGGTATAGTAATTTTAAGAAAGCTTGACCACTGTTGTTAGGTTTCCAGTGGTGTAAACATGTCTTGGGACTGTTGAATGTTTGAAGTCATTCTCGTGACAGTGCCCCTTTAAGCAGTTAAGTTTTTGTGCAAGTGAAATTGATTGTATTTTTAACGGACGGCAACGCTACATCTAAATGTTTATTTTTTTACTTGTTCGGTTTCTCTGTTTGTTTATTTATTTATTTATTTATTTATTTATTTATTTATTTATTTATTGTTCTTCAGAGTTCAGTGATGCCCAATCCCTTGATTCTCAATGGAGGATTGATTTACCGGGAGGAGGTTTCATTGAAAAGCCTGGGTCAGAGTTACGTTCAACGCCACAGAATGACCAGTTTCTTCCTGGTGTCCAGTTCAACGCGTTTGAAACGCCAGAGGTAAGCGTAAGTAAGTCCAGTGTCAGAATGATTTAGCACAGCGTTTTAAGATGCACTGAACCAATTGGAAATTAGGAAAATAAATAAAACACCCGATGTAAGAGATAGACATTCGGGGGCGGGCACAGGAAAGGCCACCCGTATCATTTGATTGGCTAAAAATATATCGCATTTGATCTAACTGGTTAAAGCGCGTTACACGAACGTCCTGCCAAATGCAACGAAGCTTAAGTTTAATCTACTGTCATTCGAGGTTATGCATAAGAAAAATCAGTCAGCACTTGTATTGTGCAGTCGTTACACTTGTGCTTCTTCAATAGAGACCAACTAGATGGTTTGTGTTTTGTAGGAGAGGAACTCGCTCATGAGTAAGTTTGACATGTTGTTAGAAGAGCGAGCTGCTCGTGAAACAGCAATCCGGGACCTCTTAGCTCAAGAGAACTTGCTGCAACAAAGCTTGTACCAAGTGCATGAAGCTCTAGACTTTCAATCCGGAGAATTATCAGTGCTTACAGAAGCGGTGCGAACAAGGAAGCATGAAATGTTGAACAGAATTCAAACCAAGAAATCAGCTATTGCAAGTCTGCAAGAAACTATGCGAGTTCTCTACAGAGAAGAGACGAGGACCGCTTGCTACGGGAACATAGCTGCCGAGAGTAGCGCCTTGAAGGAACAAATCACGAGGGGCTGGGAGGAAAAGAAAGTTGTCCAGGAGAAAGTTACTGAGTTGGACAAGAATGTAGATTTGCTGATGTTGCGATGCAGCATAATTGAACAAGAGGAGAAAACGGTCTTGAGAATGTGTAGTGTAGAAATGGAGAAACTCGCGGAGGATGGCTGTCTTAAAAATATTGGAACTGGCAAGGTTAGTGTACGCTAAACCGAAGTATTATCGTTCCATAGCCGTTTGATTCTCTTCACATGCGGGTCTACGAACGTGATAATCGAGATGTTTTTTTTTTTTTTGCTTTTCCTGCTCAGGGTCCTCGCCCAAGAGAATCAAGGGGCCCGTGTATAGGGTGACAGAGCGTCACATTGGTTTGAATAAAATACACAAGCAAAAACTCAACAAAAGCTTAAACCACCCCTCCCCCCCCCCCCCCCCCCCCCCCACACCAAAAAAAAAAAGCTGCGACTTTCGGAAAACCCGACAAGAGACTATCACTTGGACCAGACTGGGGGATTCCATCTCAGAACGTGGGATTGGCTACAAATTAAAAACTTTATTTGTGGACCGGATTGGCTGATTATGCCATTAACATGTGAAAAGGGGATAAAAAGCTTTTCTCAATGATTTTTTTTACCGGTATGACTAATTAAGACTGGCAGTCCATCTAGTATTGGAAGGCAACGTAAAGCAGTAAGACATTTCCTAACTAGATAACGTTTTCCCTTGATTATATCTTTTATTATTGTTGTTATCATGTGTAACTAATAGTTTCTTTTCCCCTCTGCAGTTTTTCGGCCAGAATACGAACAAAATCATAGTGAAAGCAGACATACATCAGGTGCCAGGAAAGACCAGACCTTCTCTTCAGTCGGTTCGTGGCATAATCAAACATTGTAAAAACAATCTTGCTGAACAAGCCGCAAGAAACACAGAGAGTCAGCAGTTAGCTGAGCAAATTGAAGCTCTTGAAGATAACGGAGCACTGAAAGGGGCCGTCCAGAAGGTAAGAAAAGAACATTTAAGTAGGACGGCTTTGTAATATCTGGCGTAAGCTGGAAACCAAAGTAATCACAGCCAATGAAGTATAGCCTGACACAGGAGACAATAACTAGCCAATCAGAACATGAAACAAAAACTTGTAACCCATTGCAAACACGAAAACTCAGGCGAGCCTTTTTTTACGAGAGGAGAGTAAGATTTGTTCTAAGCCCAGTTTTTCCTCATCCTTTGACATCCACAACATGAAATGAGTGCTTGTCTATCAGTTGTTACCTCCTACCCCTGGAGAAAGACACTATTAAACACCCAACAACTCGAAATCCAATATTACATGCAGATCCAGGCTCAAACCGCCAGATCTAGAACGTACAAAGTATTAACTATAGCAAGAAAACAAGATCCCTAGTGGGGTATGGAGATAAATAGTCGGGGAGCGGAGGGAGCCGAGCGCAGTCTGGGTGCGAAGATCTCAGAAGGCGCTCGTCTTTCCGGGGGGTGCCCGGTAGCCCCACTAGAAACCGGCCATTTCCAGACTATATAATAATGACAAGGCCGCGACACGGACTCCGGTCTTTGACTAACAAAACGATAGAAGCAGCTAATTTAAATATCGATATTGATGGACAGTAAAAGTGTTTTTGCTTTTACGGTTAATAAATTTCTTTTTATCTTTTTCTGCAGAGGGGTTTCTTCTCTTCTGTAAAGAAGCTGTTCAAAAGAAAACCCAAATCAGCATCCAAGCACACAAAGCAGAACAAGAATGAACTGAAGATGAAAGTTATGAATGATTCTAAGCCCACTAGAATGGTAACCATGCCAACAGCGAGTGAGGCGAGCAACCTGTACAAGGCCACCGAACTAAACAAAGAAACGTCGGCTCAAGAAAACAGTTGTTCCAAAGAACAGAACTTTTGAAAGTTGATTGAATCAGAATACCATAATTTAATTTAAAAAATATTTCAGATGTGTCAACTGGACATAGATATAGTTGCCAGTGTACATGTATGTGTTCAGTGTGTTGTTATTTGTAAAAAACAGATTCTTATTAAAAGAGCTTATTTTAAAGTCTGGCATCACTGATTGTTCTGCTCAGAATCATATATAGGCCATTTCAGATAGGTAATACATTTGAAGGAGATCAAAAGAAAGTGTGCAACGACTTTTGAAATTTTTTGGGAAATGACGCCATAATAGGAGCCCATAGACCTCGTTCAAAGAGAAAGAGAGGGAAAAGGGGTAGAGGGGGCAAAGGGGGGAGGGCAGGGGGGGGGGGCAAAGGGGGGAGGGCAGAGGGGACAGGGAGGGAGGGGTGGGGTGAAGGGAAAACGAGAAGCTTTGACCGATCGCACTTTGCGCTCATAAAGGCACTTCTCAAAGCCAAATTATGATTGTATCTTTGTGCATCAACACCTTAAGTTGATTTCAAAGCAAGGATAGTGGATAATGATTTATCCTACGGATAGCGTTACCCGCCCTATGAACAAGTGGACCCAGATGACAATATTAAACACTTCTAAAGAAGAACAGTAAAACTCTGTCTTGTTGACATCGCTAACGAATTTACCGAACATAACAATAAGTGAAGGAGAAATTTCGGCATCTTTAAAGAATCTGATTTACACTTAAATTTTAGTGGTTGATAACTTTCACTGTGATTGATACACCGTTAAGTTGAAATGTATTTAGGGAAAATCGATGGATTAATGGTTTATTTGAGGGATTATGGTTGTAGTACTGAATTGAAAAAAGGAGCTGATAGTGAATCCAGAAGTCGGGTTCTAAATGTTTAGTATTCTTGTACTGGAAAAACATTGCGTTATGCTGAACGTTTTACTCTAAGCACTGAATTCGTTTGTCAATTCCAATTGCATTCCAGGTATCTCGGAGCAATTAAAATCCAAATTTTCCATTCAAACAATTGCTGCGCGGGCTCAGCCTTTTATAGCGGAGCGGGGAGAAGTGAGTCACCTCAAAAATTTAGGATTACGAGTGGAGGCTAGGGTAAATATTTCTGATGAAGAGGGGGTGGGGGTCATTACATATCGCGGAGGCTACCTATCAAATTTCATCAGCCCAGCACCCCACCCCCTTCACCACCCCATAAACAATGAACAGTCCCTTACTAAATGAACAGAGTTTTCGTGTGCGTGACCGCGCGAGGAGCTGCCTGCGTTCGCGCATCTCCGTGTGTGTGCGTGTTTTGTGTCAATTTTCCCAGCATAACATTTTCATCTACAAGTCACTCGACTCACCCGATGATTCAAACCTTATCTTTGCAGCTCATGTGCATGAAGACTACGAACAGTTCCTCTTTTCCATTTTGTCAAACGAGAAGTGTAAAAATACCGAGAGAGAAAAATGGCCTCGCAAACACTAAAAGGTGAGACGTGTGTCTTGGCCGAAAAGGAAAAGGGGGACTGCGCGTTGTCAAAATATGCAAGGGTCCTTGTATTCCACCAGACAGTAAGACATTACAAAGCTTTCGTTTGATTAACATCACAGGCAGCTGCGAGACATAAAGAATTCTAGAGTAGAATTTGGCTAGTGATATGAATTAGTCAAGGAGAAACCACTTGTAAAAGAGCCAAAGCATTCATAATGTTTACAGTAGGCCGCAGGGGTTAGCTAATCCAATCAGGAGATAGAAAACTTTTCGATTTGTGATGGCTTCCGACGCACAGAGCAAAGCGTGGGAAAAGTCGCACGATTTGTTTCAGTGTCACTCCTGATTGGCTTAGAGGAGAGACACTCTAATCTGATTGGTTAAGTTTGTTTGATAGCTATTTCACCCAATCAACCAATAAATTCGATATGTTACGTTTGTCATGATCAGTGCTGACCGCACCCTTATTGTAATATCATTACTTCGGTTTAATCCACTTACTAAAATACACATTTCTGTCCTTTGCAATTCCTTTTAGACTGTTCGACGAAAAAAGTCCTGTAATCAATCGGTTTGCTGTTAAGAGCAGCTCAGGGAAAACTTAACGTGTTTTCCGCTTGCTGCCTCAGATCAGAAATACGATGTGCGTGTTAGAAAGATTAACCACAAAGCCTATGTTTGGAAAGCCAAAAGACATGGGAACTGTTTGCTTTGTTGTTATTCAGTGGAACTCCGATATAACGAAGCCCCCGGTATAACAACGTCCCCGGTATAACGAGGCCCCCGGTTTAACGAAGTCCCTGGTATAACGAGCGATGTTCTTTAATTTAGCCCGGCCAAAGTAACCAACAATGGAATGTATAGAGACAAACCCCCGATATAACAAACAGTCCTTTGGAGAATAACTGAGGAGAATATGCTGTCTTTTCAATGACATCTGCAAATGGTTAGATGTTCTAGTCTTCTCGAATAAGGACGATAAACCATAGGCCCCGTCTCCTGCATCTTCACTGTTATGGTCAGCAGGGTACGTTAAAGAAGAATCAACGGTAATGAAAAAAACAGCAAAGAAAAAAACGACTAGAGAATTTGTTTTCCCGATACGTTAAAGTACCCACGCACTCTTTGTAAAGAGTAGTTCACGAAGTTCCCGGTGTTGTGGTCTGGTCTTTGCCCGTTTTACTGTTGAAATGCTCAGAGATATTAGTTCTGTTTGAACTACTCTGCAATCCGAGCGTAAATAAAGTATTCATTTCAATTCACTTCACTTCACTTTCTTTATATCGCGGTATCACTTTATTTCATTTCGCGATCCTGCCTTTCACACGTTCAGTCAATTTTGCTTTAACATCTAATACAGGCTTTCTTTACTTAAAGTGCCGTTGAAGTACAGTGGAATTCCGATTTCTTGAAACTCTCGATAACTCTGACTGATCGTCATTTCCCTTCTCTCAGTCGAACACTGCAATTTTACCTCCGAGTTTTCGAACACCTCGTTTCTAGAACTAATTTTCGTTTATTCACTTGAAGATTCGAGAAATCGGGATTCCGCTGGTAATTTCTCAATGATATCGAAAGCAAAAGTATGGCAGTATTTTGTTTTCGAAAAAGTGAAGAGCACTCACGCTCGTGACAGAGGCGGGAAATCTGTGGTCACGTGATCGTCTGTGGCATTCTTGAGAATCAAAAGCCGCGGTGCTTTTGATCTTTCTCAAAGCCCATTGATGTCATTCAGTTTTGATTCACCGTCAGCAGCTCGTTTCGTTGACTTGTGCCTCTTGGCTGAATAATTATGTGAGTTTCTCGCTTAAAGATCGCTCAAGTATGACATTAGCCAATAACGAAGCTAGAACAGCGTTGAATATTCGGCGGTATCCCGCGAAGCTGCATTCAACGGGGTTCTTTCATTTGTTTCCCGCCGAAAACTCGACATGAAATAAAACCGTTATGTAATGCTTTCGAGTCTGATACGGTGAATATCCCCCTCGTGACGTGATGTTCTTTATATTATACCGACTCCGGCGCCTAAAAGCTTGTTTGTATAGTTACAAAAATTTGAAAAGAAATTTATTCACTCGTGGTAGAATATTTTATGGTATAACTTTCCCTCTCCACGTTACCTCTCTGCATTGTGCTTGTCTTCATATTCCTTCCCAGTGGGTGTTGAATATTAACCTGAATATCATATATTTTCCACTCTTTGAAAACTAATTGCCTTTAATGTAACATAATGGCTACCCCATTGTTTCATTCTCTTGCCTGATGAACTTTGTTGTACACTCTAAAATTAAATTTTAAGACTCGTCATTTACAAATTGGATAAAACAAGAACTCGTTTTTCATCTGATTACACCCTTCTTCTTCTTCTTAGAAAGAATTCTGTAGAAAAGTTTTTGTTTTCTTTTTTCTCATTTTTGATTATTTCTTCATTCTTGGTGTTTTCAAGTGCGTTTTTCACACCCGCTCAACGGGAGGGAAAACGTCAAGAAAAGATCTGGAGAAATTACCGTAATGGACACAATTTTCGTAAGTTGTTTTATTAATTCTTGAAGATCGTGGCCCAGAACGCGCCGCAGCTGATATCAATAATCACCTACAAGTTATCCGACGCAAAAATGTCTTTGTTTGGCCTTAAATTAAGCCACAACAAAGAAATCATCATGTCATAGGGATAATTTCCATGCCAGCTCACGACACGTTCGCTAATTTTGTTTTTAGAAAGAAAAGAATAGCCGCGCAGGTACGTAACTTGTCATCTTTATGTGGCGTCGAGTGATGTTATCATTTTTGCTTATAATTCAAAATAATTCATCCGAAAATAGCCGACTAGATTTTATCTCGGTTTGAACTCTGTGCGGGAACACTTTTGTTTCTCGGGGTCGGAATGTTGATTTTGGTCATAAATCTTGAGCCTCTCCGCAGCGTTATCGTTCATCCTATCTATTGCTCATCTCATCTCTTCAGTCTCATGCCGTGTCAACAAACTATAACATTCGATGCGGCCCCTTTCTAAACTTTTTAGTTCTTTTATTGTAAATTATCAGTGCTGATTCCTGCCGAGAAAACGCATTAACGTTTAACCTTCATCTCTCTTTTTTTGCCCAGCAACGCAAGGGCAAAACTAAGTAGCCGTCACTTTCCAGAAAGTAGCGATGATTTCATTTTATGATCGTTTCTCTTCAAGGGTGGCGTAACGTTTTATATCCCCCTTTTAAGAACGCCCTTCTTAGCTCTTCTGCCGGCTATTCTCAGTGACTCGTCCGCTGCAATTCATAAAATTCTGTTTTTTGAAATGTTTAAAATTCACTCGAAAGCGGGTTGTTTTGATTCAACAAAGTCCTAAAGGCAAAGCCATTTTCGTGTCACTCTATACCATGGATATAAAAATAAACGAAAAAGAAAACCAGGCGTCCTAAAGTCTCGTGAACTGGCATAAAAACAATCAGCTTGACGTGGCAGTGTCCTTTTGAACTCATGACAGTTTCCTTCCACCCGCATTGTACAAACAAAAAAACGAAACTGCTTTTCCAAACTACAGTTATGGCGCAAATGGTCCGGAAATTGTGGTTCAGTTTGAACGCAACTAAATATTTTAAAATACACTGACAGACAGTTCTCGAGAGGTGTTCGTTTGTGATCTTTCCTAGACTCGAAACGTCGCGTAAACAATCACATTATCGTGTGGGCGCGCTATCAAAGCGTTGCTCTCGATTTTCTATGTAAATATTTGCAGAAGCGATGCATACGTCTCGTGACTTTGTAAAATGCTGTCTGATGAGTAATTAGTGTGTGAGATACGTTTTCTGACAAGCAACCCGTTTCCGCTTTTATCAGCCAATGTGTGGTCTGAGCGCGGTTATAGATTGTTTGTAAATAAATAATTTGACACAAAAGCTGTACTTATCATATAAACAAACAGTACCGGTGGTCCATAAATAAAAGTCCCAGTTCCGTGCGACTTTCTCCCAGTTGCTTCAGCCTTGCACAGTTACACACTGCGCGGTGAAAATTCTTAGCTTGTCATTCCAGTTAACAAACGAATTCTGATCTCAAACCTTGAGATGTTTCCATCACATCGCAGTTGCTACAGCTCGCCGTACCTGTGCCAGCCATCCTTCCACCCCGCTCTGCCGAGCTATGCTTCAGCATTTTATCCACAATGGGGTCGGGCCGGCTTCGCTCTGAACTGTCATGGCGCTGGCATATTTTTCCGCGAACAAGAGCCCCTCCCAAAACCACCATACTCCTATGTGGCTCTAATCTCGATGGCTATCAAGCAAGCACCAAATGAGAAAATAACCTTGAGTGGGATTTACCAGTTTATAACGGAAAACTTCCCGTACTATCGCCTCAACAAGCGCGGCTGGCAGAACAGCATTCGACACAACTTGTCCTTGAACAAATGTTTCGTGAAGATCCCTCGCGAACGCTCCGATCCTGGAAAAGGATGCTACTGGAGCCTGGATCCGTCCTACGAGGAAATGTTCGAAGAGGGAAACTTCCGTAGAAGGCGAAGAAGGCAGAGAAATTACCGGGGAAAGGAAGAAGAAGAAGAAGAAGAAGACGAGGAAGATGAAGAGAACATGAGCTCTGCGGAGATAAGCACAAAAGCGAATACAAACGAAACTGTACAGGAACTTGTTACAAAAAGCTCAAATGAGGACAATGAAGAACAGAAGAGCCATGCAGTGGCTCAAAACTCGCCAGAATCTCGCTCTATAGATAGCGCAATCGAGGAATCTTTAGTGGACGGTGAAAGCGACAGTAAAACAGAGAGAGCTGAGGTACTGTCGGCCAACGATTTGCCTCAAGAAACAAGCGTTTTAGATGCAGTTCATCCCTTTAGCATTGAGAATATTTTAGGAAAAAAGCAGGCGAGAGACAGAACCGCACAACTTGCGAAGGAAGCCTCTTCTATAATCGAGAACAATGCAACAGGAAAAATACCTGTAGGCATAACTGGCGTTCAGACGCCGGGTTCAGATTTGGGAAAGATAACAGCCTCGAAGTTCCCTGCAACAAGATTCAGTGTTACAGAACCAGCTTTCAGTAGTCCACTGCAGGGATTCTGTAACGGCTGCACAACTTTAAGCCGCAACAACACAGGAATAAACTCTTCGCTTACGACTTACGGCTCGTATTGGACTGTGCCTAATTCACCGCATTCAGGCGGGCTGTGCACTCCGTGTAGCTGCATGAATTGCCGTGCTCTTGGTTATACAGTTTGAGTAACCGCACCAAAACATTTTAAATACGTGATAACAGGCTGGTTATGAACGAGAGAGCTTAAGCGTTTTAGCCACAGTCCGTGGTAAGCAGTTTTTTTTACAAAGGAATAGCACATATACTGGCCGGAAGACGTGTATAACTGGATCATTCTTCGGTTACTAAATGTCCCTAATTGCATCTAAACCAAATGTTACAGTTTGTGTTGTTCTATTGTTGATTGCACATGTTCGTATGTTAAGATATTTAAGACACGGATAGATCAAAGAGATGATGTATATAAAAAGTTGTCGTTCACTTAAGGAAAATGTTCCAAAACGCGTTCTTGAATGACTGAGCGAAGAGAATTTCGTTTGCATGGAAAATGTGTTTCAATAAAACAAATCACTTTAGTTCAATGTATTGTGGATATAGAATAATAAAATGATAAAATCTAAGAACTGATTTATCTTGGTCTTTTAATAGGTATACTTCGCTCTTGAGAAAGGTTGAGTGTTAAGAAGAAAATACAAGAGAAATCAAAAAATGTCACGAATATTTAATTGGTCGATTAGGACGGCACGTAGTTCAACTGGTTCCAATATTTGTCTCAGGCGTGCTGTTGAAAAATAACTTGCATTTGGGCCGAGTCATTCATTGAAACGAGAAATTTTCGGAGGACGAAAAGTATTTTTTATTTTCTCAAAAACTATTTGAGGCGTGCCAGAAGACCTTTAGCCCAAGCGACCGCAGTGGGTTACAGCTTTCCTTACAATAATATCTTGAAATCCTATCAACTCGATTCGTCTGTATTGCGCGATTTAGCTACAGAATAAACATTTTTCTTTGCTATTTGTGAACCTTTCGTGTGTGCTGTAAATATTGATATGGTGACGAATAAACAAATATCTCACCCTGTTTTCGAGAAATGTTGTTGAAGGAAAGTCGATTTAAGTAAACACGCCAACGAGTTTTGGTACTTTATTTTGACACGAAGCGAAAAAACTTCAACAATTCTTGTTTCACAAAGACGCGAACCAAGGGAAGGCATTTTAATCATTATACATGCAGATAGTTTGGTGTTTACTTCGGCCATTTCCGGTGTCCAGAATTGTTATTTCAGGAACTAAATTAAAGAACGAAATTGCTGTTTTAATGTTTGTCTGTCCCTTTTCCTAAACACGAGTAAATAACTCGGTGATTTCACAAAGAAACTTTTTTTCAGGTTTAATCGATCGACTCCCGGATTCCCTCGACGGACGCGTCCTGGCTTATCACGTCGTTTCGTAAACATTTTAATTCAGTCAACAATTGTCCAAAAAGACAGCATTTAGCAAAGCGGTTTAAACACGGTTTGCAACGGCTGTAAACGTTCCATTTGTTGTTATTTTAGCTGTCGGTTGCTTTTTACTCACTCTATGTCAAACTTCGGAACTCCGGTGGCCGCAACAGCTAAATAAAAGATTCACAGCAGGCTTGAAACCTTGAATGAAAAGGTTTAAATTAGATTGTCGGCTGTACCTTTGGGGTCTTTGTTCACCAACGACACCTGTTTTAGAGCTACATTATCAAAAATGTAAACCAAGAATCGACAGCAGACAAAAGAAAACGTTTAAGCGCCCAGGTATGTCATTTTGACCTCATTAATTCTTTCAAACAATCGACCAACTAATGGCAAAAACGCCGAAATCTCGAACAATCCGCTTATCGGCGTAAAATCCTTGTAAAAACAAAGAATATATTGTGTATTATCTAGGGGTTTATGAAAACAGTGAAACAGCTTCTCTGAGTGACAGCGAACAGCAACGGTTCCCGAGAAGAACGCTGTTGTTTCTCTGCGGCTATTGAACTTGAAAATGCACGAAGAAAGTACAGGACACGGTTTCGGGTCAGGTTTAATTCCACTCGCTTTGATCGCTGTTAAAATTTGTTTTTCTTTACCGCGAGGTCAAATATATAATTCTATGCCTTTCTATGTATACTGTTTTGTTTTAATGTGTTTGTGGAGGAATCATTTAGCAAGTAAGCTTCTTATAGATTATGAAATATCGTCTGAAGCCGGGTGATAAACTTACTTCTCCATTTTTCACATTTTATTTCAAGCAATTTTACGTTTTCTACCCTTCTCAGAGGTGCTTCATCTAGGAAAACTAAGGACAACTCACTTACCTCTTTAAGATTTTTTATATAGTACTGTTAAAATTTCGTGTTTGGGGGAATTTTTACACATTACCAACGCCGCTATTATGTCAATATGTTTTCCGTTCAGGCTTAGAGGCCCAGATGAAGGTTCTTTCTTGCGAATTTCATTTGCGGCGATGTCAACCCCATTAATTTTCCCTTGCCTCTTACGATTAACTGTGAAGATAGGCAGGCCGGTCTACTGCAAATAGTACAAATTTATAGCGGCTAATGCCTTTTTTAACATGTCTGCTCGCATATGTGCGTTAGTCACAAATGTTCAACTGATGTTGTTTTTGGGCACAGTTTGTACACCTCTTTAGTTTATTCACTACTGACGAATGGATTTTAACTCGCGCAAAGTAAAATTCTGTTAAGAGTATCTAAAACATTTCAAATTGTGCTCATTGGAAAAATATCTGATTCTTGAAAATATTACATCAGGAATTCTGTAAGTGACTTCCTGAAACCAAATCGAAACTAGAAGCACAATGGACCTTCCCTCAAAACATGTCAAAACTGACAGGGAATTGGAATTAATGTTTTAAAATTAAGAAACTGTTTCGTATGCTATATGTGTATCAATGTGTTTATTTCATGTGTTTATTTTGTATAATGTAAGAAGCATTCCAGCATCGGTGCTATTCCATTCAACGAGATTATCAGTCGATGAAGGTAATCAAAAGCCTGACAGAATCATATTTTCCGCACAGAACAAGGCTGAACTTGCCGGACTACAACAACCAACTGTTTAAATTTGTTTCGTTCTTTTGAAACAGCCGATAAAACGTTTGGTAATTTTATGCTTCTCTGAATGTGTAAAAGGTAGGAAAGAAACAGTTCATGATTGAAACTAATAAATTCTAAAAGTGCTCGCGTGTATCAGCCAGACAAAAACACGATTAAAGCATAAAGGTGTTGTAATCTTCCTACAATACTTGTAACTATTATTTTACACGAGAATCTCTTATAGAAAAGCCATTAGAAAAATAGTGAATTCCCCGCGAACAAAATCGTGCGGTGAAATGGTTTCTTCAGCTAATTAAGGGCGATTTGTTGACACTACAAAACGATTTGCTTCGCAAACCGATGATAATTCGCGGCGGCCCAGGCCAAGTAACACGATAATGACTTGATTAACCAACGTCCTTTACTTTACCATTCAAATGAAGTATTTCAAGGCGAGTAGATGTTAGTCTTTCCTACCTCAAAGTCTTGCCTGAGTTACAACCTGACACAAATCATACATGCACACAATGGGCTTCCTTACAACTTGTAAATCATTTAACTCCGCTAACACATTTTCGACTACCTCTAAATTTCTGTTAGCCTGACTGCAAGAAAAATCACTGTAGCAAGAACTTCTGAAGCCATAGTAAACTACTTTCCGAGTCTTAGAGCAAAACCGTGGGTGCATGGAAAAATGATTCCGCGAAGTTGGTAAACCAAATGTGTATGTTTACCTGAATCACTGCAACCCGAGGTTCACGCAGACAGCTTAACGAGTTTGTTCAACAAACTTGTGATCTTATCGTGGTTATTCAGTACAGGCAACAGTATTTTTTCTACAAATATCGTGTTCAAATACAGCTGGCAAGCCTTTTTTGCTCTTTGTTCCGCTTTGTGTATGTTTAGTATAGTTTTATTCATTGCATTTAATTTCTTGTGGTTTTGTGGCGTATATAGTGTCTCGACACGTTTCCAGTCTTGAGTTTGATGTTGCGCATGCTGTTCTGATAGTTTCGATTTTGGGTTTTCTCATATCCTTTTGTGGTACGGTTGGTAGTGAGACCACCCGTGCAAAAGTGACCATATTGAGTGAAGCCTTCCCTCATTAACCATGTTGTTTATACATCGACTGAAAAATGATTTGGGGCTGTGTTCTAAGATAGCCTCGTAATTTTCAAGTAGCCTCGCTGTTCGATTCCGAAGCTTTGTCTCTCGAACGTTCAGTTTGCCAGTGCATCTGAGAGAATCTGTGTATACATGTATATTTTCAATAATATTGAAATAAATTCTCTCGTTCACGAACGCCTTTTCGATGTGCGAATTCATAGCGTTTCTTTACTGGAGTAACTTCTGCTCGACGAGCAATGTGTTAGAAAAGTTTATTTTATTTAATTGAGTAAACATAAGTTTGAAAATCCTTGAGTGATTGCGTGTTTAAAATTGACGGGAATGTCTTCAAGCCAAAACTACCAAATGTTTACAGAGAAACGGGTGTGGCTGACTGAGCTAAAAGCAAGGGATATCCGTTAAAATATGTACTTAAACATGAAATTTGAGAGATGACATATTTTTGAAGACTGTTGCACGACTAGAACCTTGCAAAGAATTTAATATGATTTTACCCCAAAATCGAAATTGTCTCTTACAATTGTGTCTTACAATTGTCTCTTTGAGCTTGTAGAAGAAATATCGTTGAAGAAATTCGTTTGCCACCGTGCATAAAGTAGACTTTAATCGAATCATTAACCAATCAATTATGTCAGAACCTAATGGCTTTGTTAAATCCATAATTTCTGAGTCTTCAGCTGCAGGAGCGCGAGACAAGCAAACGCGAATGACAAGCCACGCGCGAATGGCGGGACAACCTCGCGAGATTCCGCGTTTTTGGAACATCGAAGATCTAGGAGGCCTGAATAACGTGAAAAGCCTACAAAAACTGTAATGTTAAAATAGACTAAGATCTATCCTTTCGAAATAAAATAGCTAGATTTATACAGATTGTATAAATTTGCATGCGTGGAAGCCATTTGGTGTCTAAAACGCGTGGCAGAACCCAACAAAGTGTTGGAGCTGCACGCGATCTTTTCTTTGCGGAGAAAATATCATTGTGATCGAGAAAAACATTCGAGATCTTTTCGATAATTTATATTTCATTAGCATAATAAAAGGGAGCACAGCTAAGTTGCTATTATGAGTTCTTCCTGCACGGCTCCATTCTGTCTCAAGCCTTTTTTAGGTCAAAAAAGCAAGAAAGAACATTAACGCGGTTATTCTTCCTTCATAGCAAGAACCCTTCTTCGCTATTATCTCGAGTATCTTCCAGAAATGATCGCGCCGCGTGATGCCACTATTCTGTGATAAAGCCCATGGACAATTGCCAGTCTGTATTATGGTAATAAAACAGTAGGATGATGTGATTGTATTGTTGCTCGACAACAAAAGCTCTTTATGGTTCGTCTCCGTCTTGACGCTCTGAATTTTTCCTCTTCTTTATATCGCTGTCACATTGGTGCCAGGGATAAGCTTGAGAACCATTGCTACCGGTTCTCGTTTCTCATTTTCTCACAGCTTGATTTTCAAGTTTACTTAGTTGCTCAGTTCTCTAGACGGAAAGATCTGAAAGATCGATACTAGCTCAGTTTTCACGAGGCATCCATTTAGTCATTGAAAACTAAGAATATAAAACACTTTTCTCCTGACCAGTATTTGATCAGACAACTGGAATTGATAAATTTTGTTAATTTTTTCTTTCTTTAATTTTGTCACGCTGATTTAACTCGTGTGGCTATCCAGCTGAAAATCTTTTAACAAATTTTATGTTTTCTTTTATTCCATTATTCATCCTAAGGTGATGTAATTGTTACGAACTGCCTCTCTTGTTCAATTTTAATAAAACGGAAATGAATTCCTTGTAGATTTCTTGTCTCTCGATCTCCGTAATAGAAGGGGAAATTTTCTATCTGAAATCAGAGATTTCTAAACCAAAGCGCGAAATGTTTAGTTGTATCAATACATATTTTAAAAACAGAAACAAATTAACTTTTTGAGAAAGCATGAAAATGGGTTTGTATTTTTTTTGGCAAATAGTCAGAATATTTTTTTTTTATCAATGAAAGTGTTTCACCACCATCGATGCTACAAAAGCTGTTCAGTGTGTGTTGGTCGTCAAACGTGAGGTCTAATAAGGTCTTGAATCAATGCCAAGACTATAAAACCAATTTCATTTCAAGAAATACTAAAGGTCTTCTAGGACTTTCAAGGGCATACAGTTAAACCACAAGGCAAACAAATCTGGTTGCCATCAAAAGCCCGTTAAATTGCCCTTCATGTGTTAAATAATAGGATTAAAAAGGCAAGATTATCTCTTATTGAAAGATTAAGAATCTTTTTTTCATTAAAATGAAGAGTTAAGAAGGAAGGAAGGAAGAAGAGGCAAGGAGATACTTTAAACAAACGGCATCGATCATTCAGTGGTTTAATCCTTCTTCATTCAACACTCACTGTGTTATCCATATTCTACCATGTTGGAAGGTTTCCTAATCAATCATTAAACCCCCTAAAGGTTTGTGTACAATGTTTTACCATTTTTCCCTGGTGCGTTTCCTAAATCCGCTAACACAGCAAGCGGAATAAATCTGCCTTCTTCTGTTACACGGTGTGTTTATGCTTTACCGAATCAACCTTCGTTTCCTGTTGTGTAAGCTACACGAAAAGCACCTCCCATCACACACGCCTTTAACACTTCGTCTGAGAACGACTTATGTTGGGTTCCGTCGCATTGACTTATGCTGGGGTCTACGACTTAACTTGGGTTCCGTCTTGTTGACTTTTGTTGGGTTCTGCTACTTATGTTGGGTTTATCATTTTAAGACGGTAACTCCGCGGTAATTGTTAACGTCACGGCACGTACGCGTCAGGCAACTTACATCTCGCCTTTAACACTTCGTCTGAGAACGACTTATGTTGGGTTCCGTCGCATTGACTTATGCTGGGGTCTACGACTTAACTTGGGTTCCGTCTTGTTGACTTTTGTTGGGTTCTGCTACTTATGTTGGGTTTATCATTTTAAGACGGTAACTCCGCGGTAATTGTTAACGTCACGGCACGTACGCGTCAGGCAACTTACATCTCGCTTTTATTTACAGCCTGTTCTCGTCGTTGGCCTTTTTGTTGTATTGCATCACAAGAGGATCACAACTTTTACCAACTAGCAGTTGCTAGCCAGACATTTTGTTTTGGCTCACCCCCATTGCTTTAGGAAGGTACTAGAACAGTTTAAGTACCCCATTAAGCCGTTAGACTTTCACGCGAGACAATCCCTGAAATTATTCCGTATGTTTGACATCTCTTCAGTCGCCTTTTCAGGAAAAGCATACGCCTTTAGTCACGGTCTAAATCGTCAGCTTACAACCCGGAGCTTTAAAGTTTTCGTTGACTATTAAATTAAGGAAGCTGAAACAAATAATTACACAGAAAAAACGTCAGTTTTCTACCTTAACAAGGAAATGGTATCATATTATAGGGAAGACGTAAGAAATTGCTTTGATCTTTGGTTAAAAAAGCTGGCAGTTTCGCTAATTTAATTTCACAAGCACAATCAGAAATTATGTTTAAAAGCACGCATTTTTTAATCCGTGTCAATCTCCCGTAATGGTCATAAAAGTCCGTGAGGAATACTTTTCATGCACAGGAAGCGATTACTGTAGTTAATCACTGTTTAACAACAGTTGTGCCCTTGCAAAATCCTTGAAAAAAAAGGAACCCTTGAATGGTATTAGGTGTATTATGAATATTGCGGTTATCGTGTTTTCCGCAAGGGTTCGAAGTGAACTGGCTAATACCAAATAAAGCGGCGAGGAATGAAATAAGCTTTTTACAATATCTCTTGATCGCTCAAACGCTATTAAATTACCGACTTTGTAGTCCTGTTCTCACTCACCCCGTCAACAAAAGGCTAAACAGCAGATGATTAACCTTAGTTTAGAAGTTATGTCACACCAAGTGGATTCTTAGGCTGCTTTTGTTCAACGTTGGACTGTGGAACATACTGTCACAGAGGCCAAAATCAGGAGAAAAGCATTAAGCCAAACCAAGAGACTGATTGTAAATGTAGTTAATTCGATCAGCACATCAATAAAGCACACCTTTCCTAAGCAAACTGCGATTAACAAGTTTCAGAACTTGCGAGAATTTCGCTGTCTTTCGGCGTTATCTTTTCCCGTTTGTTTTTCCATTTTGAAAGAAACGTCAAAAGAAGCCTTCTTTTGACGAAAAAAGTATAGTAAAGAAAACGGTGGTTGGTATATTTTTATGCAGCAACACATTTCCAACGATTAAACCAGTTATGTATT
Organism: Meandrina meandrites; assembly: GCA_963693305.1. Taxonomy (NCBI): domain Eukaryota; kingdom Metazoa; phylum Cnidaria; class Anthozoa; order Scleractinia; family Meandrinidae; genus Meandrina; species Meandrina meandrites. The sequence continues at coordinate 13,273,486 of OY855912.1, read as the reverse complement.
GCAGGGTTTCATACAATTTTTTTCCAGAACAAAAATGCACAAGGTTCACCGGGTTGTTGTTGTTGACTGTTTGAGCCTCGTCTCCGTGACGAGATCATAACGAGAGACCCTGGGTGAAACTGGCTTTTGTGAATGGAAACAGCCACGTCGTAGGATTGCAATTATAAATTTTTTAAAAATAAAAAAATGACCTAGGCTATAAAAACCTTAAAAATTTTGAAGAAATATTGAGACCATTGCTACATTTATTCTTTCTAGCGATATTGCTTTATAAAGCTCTTTGATTTTTTTCCTTTTGCCTTTTTGTTCGACACTGAATTACGACAGCCCGTGGTATCCCTGGAGGATAGGGTATGGTTTTTGAGGTTCTCAGTTTTTAAAAAGGGTATCCTTTTTACTTTTTGGCATTGTGATTCCGTTGTGATCCTTGCCATAGTAGCGTGCCTTTAAATTGATTAGCTTAACTTATAGTGCCTAGATATGGTCTAATAAAGGTGAACAACCCGTACCGTTTAACAGTTTATTAAAGTTTCCATGCTACAGAAAGGAAAGAGAAACAGCCTGCACTAAGTTTAACCGTCGTTTAACCCTTGCAACAGGTGCCAGTTTTTGGCTTCGGGCCTTAAATTTTCTATCCTAAAAGGGGCAGTTTCTAGAGAGGTCTTCTAAGTTTTTGTGTAAACCATGCTAGAATTATAAAGGTTCACTCACTGATCAACAAAATAACCTTTAAACAACAAAAAAGGCATAACCACAGTCTATAAGATGTGAACTATTCATAATCAGCGTTTTTTTAGTGATTTTCCTACGCTAGGCAGCTATTAGTGGAGTTCCAATTAATACCAACACCTTCATTGGATTTTCAACTAGCACTAAATCTTGGTGAGACTGCCCCTTTAATAGGGTCAGAGTTTAAAGCCTTTACGGCACACACGCATCATACGTTTACAGGAGTACAGTACTTACCTCCCCTAAGGCTGTCCCAAAGATGCTCGAAATTTTCCAAAAAGGTCCCCCCACCCGCATCCCAGTGTGGGTATAATCATTCCGAAAAGAAACAATCCAAGATGGCGACTACTTTGTACGTTACAAAAAGCTACCAGACCTTGAGTGCTCTGATCTGCAAGCAGAGCTTCAACTGCCAGAATTTGAAAAAGTGAAATGGTTTATTTGCCTAACTGGTGCCGGTTTTTCCCAAATTTAAGTTTGTTTGTTACACAGATATCATTCAAATTTACATTTTATTTCGAAATCATGAACTGGCTAATTTTACCGCCGCAAGCCTCACTTCCGATGTGCAAACCGCATAACGTTTCTCTCCATAACTGAATTCAAATAGTTCTGTGCGGATGGAGTCCCTTTGCGTGTTCTAGGCATCTTCTTTATGAGCAACATCAACCATGTGCTCCTGCATCAACGAAACAAAACTTGAAAAAAATACATGTAGCTGCCGTAAAGCGCGGGAAATGCGGAATCACGATTGCTTTTTTTTTTACTTCTGATTGGTCGCGAGAAAGTGGCGCGACTTTTTAAATTTATCACTAAGCGTAATAATGCAAAATCGAAGCAAATGCGAATTAGTATCGACAGTCAAGTGAAAACGTACCGCTCTATGCAGGAAAAAATCGGACAGTTTAAAAAGAATGCTCACAGCTTTATACAATGTTCAGGGACCTTCAGATCGGTGTACGAGTTCGAGATTGAATACGAGTACGACTTTTCAAACCTAGTGCTTGATTGGATTATCACATTTCACACCAATCTCGTACCGATAGTCTCCTTTTCGACTGGTCAGCAACAGGAAGGAGTGAGAGCTCTGGGAACATAAACGGCGTCTATTAGAATTCTCATAACCTATTTAGAAAGATTAAGCATGACGTTATGCGGCAAATGGCAAACGCGAGCTTGCCTTTTAATTTGTTATCTTTTTATCGAATTCTAAAATAAATTTCTCAGAAAAATAAGGGAAAAATCACACATTCACGACAAACACAAACCTCTCATTTCCGCGTACACTGAACGCCAAACGGCAGATAGCAAAAGTGGAATTTTTGCCGTTCGCGGGAAAAACAAACGTCATGCTTAATCATATCTATCTATTGTGTTTTAAAACCAGTATATAAATATCATCTGTATCCATAATATACAGGGTTTTCGGAAAATTCTGGACTGCAGTTTTGACTCTTTAGCACTGTTGTCATTATTTAGCCAATATACAGATTCTTTTAAATGATCTCCGTCTTTTTGTTGTAGTACTAGTTGGGATATAAATTTGATAATTTAGCCCTGGAAGCGAGGTTATTTGTGTGCGCTTGCTGTTCATGTTGGGAGTGAAACAATTGATGGGAACTCTTCCTCGTTCGAAAAGTCAAAGTATTACATTGAAAGAAGAAATCAGTCGTTTAGATGCTTACAATTGTGCTCATAACATAATATCTTCTTTGTCGCATGTCGTCTGATTCAACTCAGCCGCCTTAAGATCTCGGGAGAGATAAAATTGTAAAGACACGCGAGAATGTCGTTATAAACAGTTTTCAATTGTATAGTTATTCTTATAACATAAAATAAACACACCACAAAAATTTCCTCTTGAAAAGTTGCCAAATATCGCCGGAGAAAAGCGAAGAATTGAGATGCACCAAGTTTTGATCCCATCATTTCTCGTCAAGAAAACTGCATTTCCAATTAATTCAACACTGCAAATTACCACCCTTTTGCAAATAGTAGATTTCAAATGTCGAGAAGTGTCAAACTTAAATTTGTTCTCAGAGCTTAAAATAGTCCTAGCGAACGTGCCTCCGATAATTGATCGCTTTTGTTGTATTCATTTAACAGTTTATTCATTACGGAAAGTCCTGCCAAGTAATTAGGTAAATTAAACAACTCTTTCATATCTCATAACCAAAACCGACACGAGCCTCTCCAAATAGTTCAAAGTGTGATGAATCTGTCTCCTTATAAAATGTTCGCGTTTCCTGCGTTCTACTCTTCTTGGCGGGTCTAGCAGGCAGGCTGCTTTTGGACTGAAACAGTGCTAAACATTTTAGCGTTGTAGTAGTGACGCAATGTTCTATTCGCCTTGTTTGAAAAAGAGAAGATCGATTTTTAAGTAAATTCAGTTCGCCGATAATGAGTGAAAACATCGGTGAACTGTCGACAGCAAGTCTGAACTCGGAAAGAATTTGAAGCACATCTTATATCTCTCACTGATAGCAGTGCGACTGTTTTGATTTCGCCCCAAACTGTTCCACCGATCAGATGATGCGAGATAAGGCGACAAATCAAGGAAATTGCTCAATTTTTGCGACACATCTGCGGCGATAACTGTTTTTCCAGTCAGCCGCGCGTCTCCTCTCATTTTACTACACAAATAGCAATTTCCCTCGTTGGAAGACAAATTGTATAACCCTGGATGACATGACACTGATTTGCGCAAGTGATTTATTTTAAACTCTCTTGTAACTTTGTAGACCAAACTCAAGTACTTGATCATTAAAGGAGGAAACGCCGTGACTGAAAACCGAATTCTCTCGAGGAAAATTGTAAAAAAAGTGTGAAAAACTGTAAAGAGAATTTGATGTTGATCTTGAAATGTGAGAGAATATAGGACGCATCAACGTGACGAACTTCTAATGTTGTGGCGGGCTTCCTTTTTGAAATGAAGCTTAATGGAACGCACAGTCAAAACAAGATAACAGGGCGAATATTCTAACCTTTTACCGTTAATTTGTTAGGATTTGCGGTAAAAAGAAAGAGCTTTTACCTATCTTGGGTCTTAGAAACCTGCAATCTACACTTATGATCATCTATCACAGAGAAACAAAGCTCTTCGTGCTTTCATTAATTTTTCTTCAAAATCTATCAGCTCAATTTCTTTAAACCATCTCCAATCCGTTGAATATCAGATATTGCACATAACCGCACGTAAACAGTGCAGATTCAGCATGCTCGAACAAAAAGAAATTAAAAGGGCAAGTATGGCTTTAAAGTGAACTGATTTTTTTTCGCTGGTATGTGTGATAAAGGTTCGTGTGAGCTCCCAAGAGCGAAACCTACATTCTGTTACATCGATGTAAAACCTCTACGCCGAGAGATACTGAAAATTATGGAAAGTTTTGCAAAAAGATTTGTTACGAATTCTGGTGACATCTTGCAAATTGCTAAGGTCCGATTTTTGTTCGTAGGTATTTGGTAAACAAAGAAATCTCTGTCGAGTGTCTTAAAGTGAAAAGATCATATTTGTATATTCCACGCAGACTTCTAAGAATTGTTTTTATAGTGGGATTATTTCATCGTTGCAGATTTTTGTAGTTCCAGCAATGTTTCTTGATATATTGTTCAGCACGGCAAAGAAAATGAATCAATAGTTTGTAACTCTGTAAATTCGGCACCTTTAAGTGAAAAACAAAATGAAGTCTGGAAAATAAAGCGGGACGTTTTTACTCTGCTAAAATTCGTGGCGCGAAATGTGATTACTTGGAGTTCTTTTGCCGAAAGTACAATAAAATCACCATAAAACAGAGTAATTTTTACATTTATTTCACTTGTTTATCATTTAAGAGTAAATAATTAATGTGTTTTGAAAATGTTTGCGGCGAATCTTTTTATTCTCTGCTGTTGTTTTGTCGCGCTTTCAAATATTTCGGTTTTCTCGTGTTCGGTTATTTTGTTTACTTTTACAATCTGCCACGCATTATAGATAACTCATGAACAACCATTTGATTGTAAAATATTTTGTTTAACTCGAGTTGAGATACGAGGCTGTCGAAACTATTCTAAGTAAATAGGATCCCATTGCACAAAGGCTCTCGAAATTACTAGTGCTTTGATGACAAGCTGTACTCTAGGAGCCAAAACCAAAATCTTCCTTGTTCACCGCAATTTTCATCCATTTACAACTGTATATTAACCAGAGACTGTTAATACGTCAAGAAAAGGCTTAATTACACACAAACGGCTGCTGTAACAAAAGTGTTTTCAAACGGGAAAGTGAGCAGTGATAACACTAAGCTGTCTAAATATTAAGACATTTTAGTCTGGCTGCAGTGGTGGCGATGTACACAGTTATTTATCAGTTAAAAAAAGCGGAATTCATTTTGGCTCTTGCTTGTTCTGGAATCTGTCTGTGTCGATTGTTTTTTCAAAGAAGTGAGAACACATTATTGTAAGACCGTTTGCAAACCGGTCGGCATCACTAACATTGAAGCAGATGCGTTCTGTTCTCTTAGTTCTTTTCATTGTCTCTCAATTTAAACTCCACTGTTCTAGTTCACGAGCCATTATAAATTGCAATCATCGGTTAAGAAGGCTGTCAATGCTAAATTTTAAATCACACGTTGGAGAATTGCGTTTAGCACCCATACCACTCTGACTCGTGTTCGTCGTCTCCTGTTCGCTGAGGTAGGTGGAGTGTCTCTGGCTTTGTTGTGAAAAACATCGCCCTTGTTCAGTCATCACGCTTGACAACTGCGAAGAATGTACACGATAAATTTCAGTGTCGGAAGTCTTTAGCTTCCTGTCTTCACGATCGGTACATGATTTTGTGTTGTCAGCTTTCTGTGAATCTTTCTCTTCGTTTTGATCATCTTCCCCCGCGGAGTTAGCGGATATTTCGTCTTCTGGGTCTCTCGCTTGACCGGCGTGTTTTGGTCGTCGCTTTCTCCTCCAAAATCTTCCCTCTTCAAACATTTCCTCGAAGGACGAATCCAGAGCCCAGTAACAGCCTTTTCCAGGGTCTGATTTGTCGCGGGGAATTTTCACAAAGCACTTGTTTAGCGAGAGATTGTGTCTTATGCTGTTTTGCCAGCCTCTTCTACTCTGTTGGTAGTACGGAAAGTTCATCATAATAAATTGGTAAATCCCGCTCAATGTGACCTTTTTCTCTGGCGAGCTCTTGATAGCCATGGAAATGAGAGCCACGTACGAATAAGGTGGTTTTGGAAGCATTTCGGCGCAGCCATAGAACCCGAATCCCGGGCTATAACTTGAATAACAGCAACTTGAATTGTAATAACAACAGGAGCAAAGCGCATCGGATGCTTGCTGTTGAAAACTGTGAGTTGGCAGAGACAGCGGCGAATAGGGAGCAAATCTCATCGGTGCGAACGTACTGTACATGTCGATATCCGCGCAATGGCGTGTGCCTCGCTTCTTGTCAGCCTGGCGGGTTTTGTACGCTCTCACTCAGTGTAACGCAAATTTCCTCCGTGGTATTTCAGCAAACTTCAAAGCGGATATGGGCTCGGGAACGCCCTTAGACCACCCAAGCTCGCAGTGTCTTCAGACTAGTGTCTCACTGTTTGTTTACAGTACACGCTTAAGTGTTTTTAAGACCACACAGCAAACAGTTGATGTTAGTACGACTATTGTTTTATGCATGGACGGCAGTTTGAGCTCGGATTAGCGAATTTGTCATTATTTTGCTAAAATTCCTATCACTGATAATACGAAAATTTGCATAGTAAAACGATGCTTTCAATTCAAACAAATTACTGCTCGGCGATAAAGGTTACGCGCCGAGCAGAGAAGTATACCCCGTTGACTCGGTACTATCGAAAACATCATCCGCTCGGCGATCGAAAAGCCATTTTTTGTGCATTGCTCCATTATCTCTCGCCTGCACATGGATAAATATTTACACGGGAAGTTTGTTTTAAGTCATTTGTAAGCATTTAAGGCTCGTTTCTTTTGCTTTGTTTAGTTTGGCGCCGCAAAAATGTAAACTACAGTAAATCTTCTTATGACAATCACCAAATCTCGGGCTTACCGTGTGAACGTTTAAAGTCCTTTTTATTGCGCAAGAGAATACCACAATCTTTTTTTCCTGTCATTGTTAATCTTCGCTTTCGCTTGATTCTTTTGGCAAAAATGAGAGGCTAGGAAATGAACTCGACAATTAAATTAGACCAATTTGATATTTGTGATCTATTCGATAGCGTATGGCGCCACAAAGTTGGTTTCAATAGAGAAACATTTGTGCCCGGCCGCAAAACAATGTTAGATTAGATTAGAATATTGCTATTTGTATGAGTTTAGGATCTTATTGAGGTTTTGATTATTATCCAGATAAGTCGGAAGTCAATAAGACTTCACATGGCGGCCCTAGAACAGATTGCTATAGTTCTCGCCTTACAATTTTTCCTGTAATACTAGTCAATTGTAGAACGAAAACACAGAGCTTGTTTTCTCAACTGGGCTGGTAGGAAACCGAGGAAACATGAAGCGTGAGAACACGGATATTTAACCTGGATATTTGCACTTTATACTTGAAACTTAAAATCGCCCACGCTGCTACAAGTGCGAAAACACTGCGTTCGTGCGCGCTTTCAGTCAACACGTTATGGAATCTGGCCTCAGATCTCGAAAAATACCGGCTTGCAAAACTCATATTTCTTCACTTTTCTGTCGAGGTGAACAGCTTTTTCGTGCCGATAATTTAGAAAGCTATTTTCATAAACTCGATTTACCTTTTCGGGGTCAGCAAAAACACGACCTTTTCGAAGTCAAGTGTTTTAATTAAACAATAAATAAACTGTCGGCAACTTTGGTTTGGCTTCAGTGAGGACAGCTTTTATGGGGCTTAACAGATCGGAGAACTTCAAACGACCTTTTTGCGCCATAAATAGGATTGATTGGATGTGGAAAAGAACGATTATTTTAAGAGAGAGCGCAATGATTGTTGAGTTTGTTTTTATAGCACTGGGGCGCTTCTCAATTTCCTTCAAGACGTGTTTGAGCGCGTGAAAGATAACACTCTTGCCAATATGTATGACGCCTTTTCACGGCCAAGATACTTGACACTTCATTAACGAGAAGGAAATTGTTAATCTGCTGTTGCGCCTCCTTTTGTGAAACAAAATTTCTTGACAAGAAGACGCAAGAGTCCTCTTTCCTATTTTTCCAATTTGGCCGCGCCTTTTTCGCCCGTTTCTCACAATTTGTAAGCCTAGGAGACTTGACTCTTTTTAGCCGTTTTATGAGTCCGGTTTTCATCCTTTTAACCCTTTAACGTAGACCTACAGACTGTCCAATTAAACTGACGAATATAAGGCATGTCAAGCTCAAGCTATCATTCAAGCTTAGCATCTCATGCCCTTGTGAATACTGCTAGTCATTTATCAAACCAGCTGTTAAGTCGAGAAATGTGGAGTCGGCAAATGTTGCGCAAAACCAATTCAGTTAGAAGAGGAGGAGAGTTGGGTGCCGGTGGGGCTAAAACGGGATTTCTTTTTTTTTGGGGGGGGGGGGGGGGAGGGCGGGGGAGGTAAGTCAGACGCTTAGTAATGGGACTTAAAACACAGCCATCAGTACCAATGTTTAACTTTGGTTTCTGTAGCATGAAGCGACAAGGAGTACTGCTACTCCCCCCTGAATGGGATACTCCTCTGTCCATAAGGTTGCATGCCCTGACAGTTCTCCTGTACTCATATTTATATTCTCGTGGAGGGAGACAGTGAGCAGAGTGAAGTGTCTTACCCAAGAACACAACTTACACAGTGATCCGCCTTTCCCGACTGGAACACAGACTGTGAACTCTCCACCGCAATCAAACGCGCGTTAACGCACCATGCACTAAATATGAGACCACCGCCCTTTCTGAAAAAGATTGGCAAGAGGTGGGGATGTCCTTTGTAACAGTAATAGCGTTAATTACCGTTCAGTTCTCCAATGACTTTTTCAAGGAATTGGGAAGCACAAAGATCTTCACGAAGCATTAAAATAAGTTACATTTGTTCCCTACTCGACTCCCTACCGAAACATGATGACCACTTCCATTTCGTTATATTTTATAGTATCAGGGCTTACTGCAAACTTACTGCCAGAATTTTATGCTGATTTAGAAGTGTCTATCGCCGGGACGGTCAAACCCCGCGAGGTACCTGTGAAGGAAGAGGGACTGTTTTATCGTCGTTTTTACGTAAAACCGATCTCTACAAGTTACTTAACACACTGTTGGAGAAATCCCCATTCTACTCCTCTCTCCTGCGCCATGTAAGCCTCTAGATCTTGACTAGCTGTCGTACTATCTGTTGCAACTCACGATTCCCTTTTTTAAAAATGCTTAAGCTAATTTCCACAATTTCATGAAGCACATGATATATATTTATTTACTTAATTATTAATACCGTTATTTATCTTTATCATTCTTTGTCCTGTTTTCGTGTATTTCCTTTGTTGTTAGGAACCATTTACCATTTAATTTAATTTTTATTTCAAGTTGTTTTCAGGCCAGCAATAATTTTAGCACACCTCATCAGGAGTTTGTTGCAGTGGTATTACTCATGCTGGTGTGTTTAATCGAGCACAGCAAGAGAGGACATCCTCTCTTGAGCCCAGCTATTTTTTTTTAAATCGATAAGAAGTTTGCAGTTTTAAAATTACTTAAATCGTATGATAACTGTAGAAAAGAAAGCTTATTGGAGAAAGGCCGGGATTTATTTGGAGCAATAGAGAGGGAAGCCTGTTGAAAAGTTGAAGTGGTAGAAAGGGGACTTTCAAGAGAAGGGGGCTTTATTAGTCAGAGCTTTGACGCTTATTGATTTGGAGTTGATAAGATAGACTGACTGTCGGTCCTTTTAACCCTTCATCATTGAAAATCAGGTGTTAGTTGTAGTGCTTCCATATGGGGTACAAGGGGTTGCACAAACACTCGAATGACTCGAACGGCTTTGGGAACGGGAATTTCGACTAAACTGGCCTGGTTGTTCTAAGGATGGATTACGCTATCCACCGAAGAAACCACTATCTAGTGGATAAGTGTTAACACACAAGTGTTGATCACTGACAGTGATTTATCCGGTGGATAGTGTTATTCACTTTTTGTCCAAAGGTAGACTTGCTGGGACAAATTGTTGTGTTCTTAAGCAAGGCACTTTGCTCTTGCAGTACCTCTATCCACAGGGGCATAAATATATTAACATTGCTGTTTTTAGGGAAAAAAGAATTAACCCAGCTGGGGGTAATCTTCCAGGGATAATCGTCTCATCTAGGGGGGGGGGGGGGGGGAGGGGGTGGGGGGAGGAAGTAGCCAGATGCTGATATAAGGTTATTCCTGCCTGGATTATTCGAATTCTGGTAACCAGAGGTAGAAACCTGGTGAAATATTTTGGATATCAAATTTGAGAACGGCAAGTGCTTCAGAAATGATTTCAAAGTTAATCTGGATATGTTTTCGTTGCTTGCCACTGAATCATTCCCAGAAGCCTTTTCGAGCTAACAGCTTGTGTCATATTTCAGTGCCCATCACATGAAGTACTAAGCTATTTTCCACAACATGGCCGCCCTCAGAATATCGAAGAATTTGCGGACAAAGTGCTGCTTGATATCAGGTTTACGGAGCTCACAGTTACCAAGGTATGTTCATAAAGTAAACAGCTTCGAGGGTACGTTCTTTGCTTTCCCTTAGTTACACCAAGGTTGTTATCATGGTTGTTATGTGGTGGTTATGCAGGTTATGTAATAAGCTTTAAGGTAAGCTTAATTCCCTTGAAATTGTTTTACTATCAACCTTTTTTTGAAACTTGGTACAATTCATTATACATTCATTATATAATCATTTAAAAAAATGCAATAAAAAACGGGGATCACCGTGCTCGTTTTTGTGCAACCTGGGTGGCTGTAAGTGTTATAGTAAATATATGACCCACGAGGCTTATATAATTTAGGAGGCGCTCCAGTAATCCGAATGGGGAACTATCATTTCTAGAAAAAAACATTTCTTGCATTAAAAGAAAGAAGTAGTTCAACAAAATAGACTTTGATCTTACATAACAAACTATTTTAATTGATCTGGAATTAAGATTATGAAAGAAATTGAAAGATTTTGCTGTGTGGACACGTAAGCAGCACTAGTAAATACTTGCTTTCTAAAGTAGGGCTCGAAATTGTGACTGATGTGGTCGCCAATGTGACTAACATTTCATCTTTGGGGACTAAAAATTCTGATTTCTGTGTGTTGACAATGAATAATGGTCATTTTCTCAGACATTGTGTCCTTTCAGAAAGTTATATCAGAAGATCTTTTCTTGCAAAACATTCAAAAGAAGAAAAGAAGTCAATCCATCCTTCTCCTTTGCTGTAAAAGACTGTCACATCGGAAAAGTTGCAAATAGCTGACTGTATTTGAAATCGCCCTATAATGCTTTGCAAACCCTTGAGGGTTGTAACATTACGTTTGTTACAAAGTTAGTGGTCACAAAATCTTGAATAATGTGTTTGTTTAAAACCTTTTTTCTTTTTGAATATTTATGCATTTAGTCCTTTTTTGGATTAAATTCCTAGAAGTGACTTAATACACTTTTAAACAAGACCGTAATTTGATTTTGTAATCGGTTGGCTACTAAAAGTTTGCATTAGTTGCCAAATGGTGACTTGCAGATTTTTTTAGTTTCGAGCCCTGTAACGCAATCAAATAAAAATATCTTAGAGTAGAGCATCAAACTTTTCTTTAAATTGCGATATATTGTAGTCAACTGTATGTCATTTAAATTAATGCATTAAAAATTGGGAGTCACCATGCTCGTTTAGAAAAAAATGACCATTTATTTCCCAAGCCGAGCCTAACCTAAAGGAAATGTGTAATGTTGATTGTGTGCATGCGCTGAATGACGTGAAAACCCATGCGCAGCAAGGATGTGCAATGCAATTCTCAATCAGTGGAATCACCTTAAGTCTTATATCAAAGGAGTTCAGGAGTGAGTTGTCCAGCTAGCCTTACTGTAATAGACTATGAGTTGTCTAACAATGTACGTTCACATCTTCTGTATTTGATTTGTATGAAAATGTCGCTGTTATATATGTTAATAGTAGGCTTGTGTATGTTATTGTTGATTTTTCTTCTTTAGTAATGTTATTTCATTTGTTTATTTATTTTTTTCTTTCTTGGAGATGTTAGCTTTCACAGCTACTCTCTTAAAGGGGCTAGGTCATGCTGTGAGACTGCGGACTGATGTTATTTACTTTTCAATTATACCTGTCAAAACTCTTTTGTTCTTCACTGTAATTGATTAGAAACAGATCACACAACCGTTACGTACAAGCTCTATGGGATATGAGAAATAACGTAATAAATCAATGTTTCATTCTTTAACGCTCCACAAAAGACCGCTTAATTGAGACAAAATGACCGCATGGGAAAAAAGTGATACCAAATGCTAAAGAGTTAGGTTGTGAGCTGATGCTATTCATGATGTACATGTGAGCTTACCGTATAAGTGTTTTGACCTTTACGACACTGCACTGGATAACTTGTATGATCGTCACTGATCAAAGCAACAGCAGATGAGACAAGCTGGATTAGAACTCTGTGCTAAATATCCTAGGAAATAACAAGAGCAAATGTTGTCCGTGATATTAAAAAAAGAGCAAGTGTGCTTCGAACGCGAAGACTCCTGTCAAATATAAGCTTAACATCCCGCGAAGTGTTGCACTTCAGACTTCGCTAAAAAGCAAACTGCTGACCTTTCCTCTGCCTTTGATCCTTGAAGCGACTAATGATGTATACAATGTTGTTTAGTCAAATTCTCTGTTGGTCCGTTTCCTAAACTTTGAGATTCATGGTGTTGTCGGGCGAGAATCTTTTAAAGCCGCTGCCAGTCCGGAGCAGTCCGATGTATTTGGACACAAAAATGCTCCAAAAGTCCAAGTCTCAAAAATGAATGCACCAAAATGAAGTGAAATAAATAATCTATTCTTATGAAGAAGCTCAGACCTTTTGGAGTTCGCAATACCGGAGGATGGAATGGATTGTGTCGAACTCGACAGTATGGTGAACAACTTGAAAAAAGGCAATCAGCCTTTTTTCAAACTTGTTGGTTCCCAGTGCGTGTGCGCGAGTCTGGACCTAGCCACTTTAATCCAAGGCTTAAATAAAGTTGAGTTTTGGCACAAGTAATCTCGCCAGGGAAGATTTAAACAAATTGACCAATGGCTAACACTCTTACCGGTATATACCATAGAAATGACATCATAAAATGTTCAAAACTGAGGTGGAACCACAAGCCGTCAGGTGAGTGGTTTCACTGCAAAGTTTTGGACAGTTTATCAGAGATGCTAACCTAAAAGAGTTTAAACCCAGGAGACCGCCAATTTTGCATCAAGATACCTTTTCTCAAACATTTCAAAATTTCCAGTCACCCAAAATCAGCCAAAACAAGAGTGAAAACTCATATGTTAAGCATATTCATTTGTGTCTGTGAGATTTGGTGACTCGTACTGGAGACTGGGAGATTCGTTCTGTATCTGTTAGACTCCCGGATAACCCGGGAGAGTTGGTGTATATGGTTTATGGCATCATTTCTATGGGTCTTTAAGAGTGTAGACACACTTTGGTATATAATTTATTCATTCTATCTCCTTTAGGGTGTGAATTCTGCCTTCAAATTAATGTGTTGATTTACATTCCATTATAGCCTGCAAGGTGCTCAAAGGATGTACTGTAGCCCAGCAAAAGGAACTTCAGAATCACAAGAAGATCCTAGAAACAAGCCAATACGTTTTTCTACATCAAAGGCACGGCATCTGACACTTAACCAAACACTTGGAGACATGAATAGGAACACATCTAATAAACCAATGTACATAGGATTCATAGCCATGGCAATTTTGACTTATATAATATTCTTTTTGCCGGCTGATAAAGAAGAAGAAGAAGAATGGGATCTTCTTGAAGATGCCGAGATTTCAAAAAGGGAGAACATTAAAGGACAATGACAAGAGACTGATCATCAAGGCTAATATCTAAGACTTATTGATGGGATGTACAGAAAATGTTCATTTTTCCAAGGCATTCACATACTGTTGCTTGGTTGGAGGGACTGACTTACAGCTGTTTCCTGAGAAATTTGTGCCATAGGTACACTTTTTAGGGCGTCTGGAAAATTGATATTCTGACCCCTAAATCTTTATTTCCATTCAAACCTTACCAGTACTTCATTTAAAACAGCATAATTTGTATGGTCAGCAGCTATGAACAATAATATAATGAAGATTTGAAAGTTCTTGACTTGTTCTTCTCATTCCTCTCATACTTAAACACCATAGTGTTCATGTAATATCCAAGTGGCGCCCGTTTTATGAGGCTCAAAAAGGTGTAGAAATTTTTGTAGAGCTCTACGCCTCTACACATGCCATTCATGCCTTTCATGGTCTACAAGCTGACTTGTCCCCATTCGTCTCTCTGTCTCTTAAAGAAGCCGGAGTTGATAATGCAATGAGACACTACTGGGGACAAGTCAGGTCTATGAGCGTGTAGCTATGGTACTGGACAACCTTATATTGGTGTTGAAATTTTTGTAGAGCTGTATGCTTCTGCTCATGCCATTCTTTCCATTAATAGTCCATAGGCAGCAGCTTTGGAACTGCGTAAGATTACACCCATTGGGCAATCACGTTTTCTCCATTCATGTACCCCCCCCCCCCCCACCCCCATACTTTTTAACTACAATTTTATATCGCTACCTTAAAGTGTTATAGCCTATGCCTTTCTTATTTACCCTGTATGACAGCTTCATGTATTTATTTCTATACTCTACGTTATGCTACGCCACCCTCTACTCTACTACCCTTCACTACGATATACTATGCTACTCTACTCTACACTACACTCTACTCTACTGTACACTTTTAGTCTAAGTTAATGTACTCTACTCTACTCTACTTTACTCCACGCTACTCTTCTCTAGGCTATGCTCTTCTGTCTCTAGTCTGATGTGATGTACTCTACCCTACTCTACTCTACGATACGCTGCTACTTTACCATATGCTATGCTCTACTCCACTCTACTTTAATCTCTACTATACTTTTCTAAACTCGTCTCTACTCTACTCTACGCTATGCTACACCTCTCTACTCGACTCTATACTCTACCCTACTCTAAAAAAGATGAGTAAACTATAATGCAAATATTTGAACGAAGACAGGTTATCTTTTGAAATTGGAGGAGATACAATATACTTATAAAGATATAAGTACAACACTTAGATGCTGGAACACAACTAGTGTGTAAGTGCAATTCTTTTGTAATGTAATGCAAAATATGCTGGAGGTAAAGCATGCATACAAGGATAGAAAGGACAAAGTGAAAAGAACACCTTGGCCGAAAACAATTTAAAAAAGAGACATATGATGATATAAGGTAAATGTAATGATACAGCCTACATAGAGAGTAGAGTAGAGTAAATTACAGTAGAGTAGCGCAGAGTAGATTAGAATAGCATAGTAGAGTACATTAGACTAGAAGAGTACAGAAGAGTAGAGTAGAGCCCAGCATAGCATAGCCTATCGTAAAGTAGAGGTAGAGGTAGAGGTAGAGGTAGAGGTAGAGGTAGAGGTAGAGGTAGAGGTAGAGGTAGAGGCAGAAGCAGAAGCAGAGGTAGAGTAGAGTAAGGAAAGTACTATATATACTGTACTAAATGGACTGGACTATGGGTGTACGTTCTACGCTACAGTTTAGTTTACAAGTGGACACCAAGCCGTCTTGACCAATCTTTTCCTATCTCTACTCCTTTACTGGTCTACAAGCTTACAAGAGGTAACTATATATATGCTACTACTGTACTAAGTAGAAGCGTAGAGCTCTGCGAAAATTTCTACGCCTATTTCAACCTCATAAAACGTGCTGGGTATAGTAATATCAAATGCAACAAACTATGTCTTGTCACATTTTGAAACACTGAGAATAGAGTTGAATGTATGATTCATGAAAGAGTATTTTTGACAAACTTTGAAGATTTTAGAATTGCCATGAAATGCTGTCCTAAGTGTTTAATATAAAATATCTTCTCACTCAAAGCTAAATCTAAGGCGAAAGCAGATACTGAAACAAAATGGTGAAAATCTGATGCTAAATAATTAGGATCAGGTATCCAAACAGCCAAAATGGTTATGACTTCCTTTGTTTAATTAATTAAATAGTAATTATTAATGAGTTTGATAACTGTGTGTGAGGGAATCATGCTGAAACATGATATAACTAGGGTGTCAAACATAGTGTTATTGGCTGTCAAACTTTGACGTTTAATAGTGCGTGACCGAGTCAAATGCTTGCACCATAGCTTCAAACCAGGTGCTCTTCATGCTGAGATAAAGAATCACAAGTTTTGAAGTCAAGTCAATAACGTTTTGTCATAAAAATCCTGAAAACAAGTTGTTTTCATTCACTTTTAGGTGAACTTAGAAAGTTTGGCAGGCGATAACATTTACATTTGATATGCAGTTAAATCATGTTTTTGTTTAACATATTCACTTACACCTTGGGGTGTGTGGGGATTTGGGTCAATTCTTGCTGGGTATGTGCCGCTGGCCTTTCAGAGCCCCATTATAGTCCATTATTTGGCCAATTATAGACCTCATCTTAGTCACTTCTGTGCTATGTATAAATTTCACGATCCCAACCGAGTCACTCTCTGTTTATGCATCTACATACCTTATAAATCCATTTAACTTGATCATCCTAAAACAAATTGACACATCTGTTAAACAGAATATAGACTTAACCTATCACCTACATTTGCTAGCTGTTAACACTTACAACATTCCATCACAACAGCACTAAATATGGTAACAATTTATTTTTACAGGGAATCTCTCCATTTTTTTCAATACCAAAAATCTTGACTTGCCAAAATTTTGTTGAGCGCAAAATCCTAAAAATATGCATCCCCGTTCAAATAACTGTATTTAAAATGCAACCCCATTATAGTCAATCCAATCATGAACATGCATCCCAACCAGCAGCACATCCCCAGTAGCCCATTACTAGGAAGTATCCCACCCCCCCCCCCCCCCCCCTGGAACTCACACCTGTGAAAGATGAACTCTTTTTACTTGTAAGTCACAACTTCTATGGCGTGCACATAAAAAAATAACATATTTGTTCTAATACTGTTTTTCAGATTCAAAAATTGTTTTTTTTTTTATTAAAAAAGGATTGTTCCACTTTTGAACAGCCTGCTCAGCTGGCAGTTTTGTTGGGGTTAACATGTGTGCGAGTATAAGCAGCGAAGCCGCAACAATGAGTAGAGTTTGTGGTAAATGGCTTTCAGCCAATGAGCAAGAAACACTTTTGTCATACAAATTGTCTTCTACAACGGGCCTTTTTCTCTTGAATAATCACTGGTACATCACTTTTCAAATTAATCACTTTTTACGACTTTCATACATTGTCACAAAATTTTACACCTCCCCTGCCCTGCACCCCTCTAAGACCTACCACAAAAACCCCAATTTAGATTTGATACCTGTCACTGAAAGGAGGGAGATTTGAGACGGTATTTTATATGGATCATCAACAGATTTAATTATTTCATTATCATGATTATTCTTGATCGTGGCCACGTAAACACAGTGAAAATCTGTTTTCTTTCGCGGGAAAGATGATTGGCTGGGGCTGATGACGTCACGGAAGTGTTCAATCTAAGTGCCGCCATTTTGAACATGGTGGTGTTTTGGTCTCTAGTGAATTGTCAGAAGCCTGTATTTTTGCAAAGTTTTGCCTGAAAATGGAGTTGGCCAAGCAGGTGTTTAGTGGCAGTGAGAGAAAATCGACTGAGGGATACAGCATGTATAGCATAAAAGGTAGGCTGCTGAGAGTTGTTTGAAATTTTTAACGGTTGTAGCGTCTTTCAAATTGTAGCAATAAGCTTTACCTTTGTGATCATATGGCGCGATCAATAAATAATGAGTGAACTCGCCGAAGATCGAACAATCTTTTCAGGCGTGTAGGAGGAATTTACGAGGATTAAAAGAGCAATATATTGTAAAAGACAGACAGACAAATTGCAAATCTCTTTCACTGGTATTGATAATCATTTTTGACAAGGCTCAGTCGAACATGTAGCTTAGTGAAGCCAAGCTTACGCTCTGTCATTTTTTGTTCTTTTGTATGGCGCACTTTGCTTTAAGAACACTGCCTATTTCCGTAATATTTCTTATAATAAGTATGATTTAACTTTTTTCCCATACAAGGAAGTACGTGGACAATATCGATCGAGATTTATCTTGTATTAAATTTCAATCTCATATATTGTCATGTATTCATGATATGCTGATATAAATTCATGTAGTTAGCAATCGTATATTATCCTTAAGCATTGATAAACGTTATTTTGGGACAAAACGTGTTAAATGTAATGTTGGTTAACACAAATTTTTAGCTGCATGCATTCCCTTCCTTATGTACTTGTTGTAAACTAGTTATTTAAAATCATTGTACACCAGACAATGTAAGCTTATATTTATAAAGACAATCAATCGACTGGTTGTTTTTATAAATGAAAACTGTATTCACGTTCCAGCAGGCCTCAATAATTGCCAATAGAGACTGTATAAAGCAACAATACAGTGAAGGGTGTATCAGGGGTCGAGGATGGACAGCCCTGCAACAGTATCGATCTGTCACCTTCTCTGATCTGATGATTAGATAAAACACCTTGACGACATATTTTGGTTGTCTAAATTTTCAATTCTGGTTTGGAGGAGTATGATCACAGACCACATGAAAATTTCAATACTAATAATAAGTATTGAAATTTTCATGTGATAATTATTATCCTCAGGCTTGTGGAGGACATTGTATAATGACTGGGCAATAATAATTGTTTAAGTTAGCTCCTCCTGTTCTCAGTGGAATATTATGCAGCATGACTTCTCCACAAATCTTGGTCAGCTGCTCTCGTGACTGCTGCATTTCGACTAATTCCCATAATTTGCGGATTCTAGATCTCTTTGAAAATAAAGGTAGGTGTAGTTGATCTTGGGCCAAACTGCTCCACACCACCTGGTCTTATCCTAGCTTCCATGGCCTAAAGTAGTATTAAAGTTCCTCCCTGAAATGAATGCTAGTCCAGTACAAGCTATACCTATAATTTTTTTAGGTTACCCTAGCTTATAGTTTGCTAGACCCATCTATATTTCTGGGTGGTGAGGAAGTACTGTCAGATGCGAGAACATGCTTAAGGTTTTGAAAAAATGTGATTCGTTTAGAACTGCACTCTTGCAAAATGCAGACATTTACATATTAAACCATTTTCAAGAGGCGAAACATTTTATCCAAATGCTGACTTGTATGCGAGAAGACATCATTGTAATCCATGTGTATAGTATCGGTATAATTATACAGAAAAAAATCTCGATTTGCCAAAAGTGGGCATGTAAATAGTATCGGGAGTTGTGCAGAATGCCCGCAAGTGGGTAATTGTGAGGTAATAAAATTCCCTGTACGGTGATTGGTCAATGATGACAAAAGATGAAGGAATCTCTCTGTGTTGATTGGGTGATGATGACAGCCAATCAGCATAAGCAAGTGCACACGTGACAATGTCGAAAATAAAATTTGCTCTCTTTGTTTCGCAAGGTCTCGAAGCTGAAGGATATAGAGCTAATTTGTCCAAGAACCATTTCGAACATATCTAGAAATTTGTCCACGATTAACGATAAGCAAGACTTAGTCCAAAACCGCAACTTGCCAAATACAAACTACTTGACAGGGTTCAAAATAAAATTTCGTTTTTAGCCTGAATTTGTCGGCTTTTTTGTCAAGGCTCATTTTTTTCCCGGCTGTTAAGCTAGAGCGATGCGTTTTCAAGGGACACAATCCATATGCATACATGACGTACCCATGGGCTTGCAATGCATTCTGGGGCGATTTCAAATACAGTCGGCCATTTCCAAGTTTTCCGAACTGAAAATATTTTACGGCAAAGCGAAATAATGGAAATAATGGATTGGAGCAATTTGACTTCTTTTCTTATTTTGAATGTTTGAGAAGTAAATAAGATCTTCCAATATAATTTTTTGGAGGGACACAATACCTGAGAAGGTGGGGCGGCCCGTTATTTATCTGAAATGAAGTTGCCACATTGGCGACTAAACCGCAAAACCAGAAGTTTTAGTCGCCAAAGATGAAAGTTTGGTCGCGATAGCCACCAGTGAGTCGCACTTTCTAGCCCTGTAGCTGCTTTATTGTCTGATATAAAATGTTTCCTTCAACTTACAGCAACTTTGATTTCAGTTGGCCGATCAAGGCATGATATTTTATATTTCTTCGGTGAAAAGTAGCCGGCAAGTGTCGTCAAAGTGCCGGCTACCGCCGACAGCCGGCTGCTATTTTGAACCCTGGACTTGACCTGATATTAAACAATTCGATCAGTCTTCCGGCATTTAAATGAAATTTGTAACTGAGACTTGTCAAGAAGTAAAGAGAATTCAAAAGAGTTCTTGAGATAATTAAAACTCATGGCAGGCGTTTTCATTGACAGAGGTGAGAAATATTTCGGCATCTGTTTCCAGCTCAGCTGTCAAGTTGGTCATTGTTGCTTGAGTTGCCAGCCCTAATATATTGAAACAAAAAATCTGAAAACAGTTGGTCTCAATTTGTAGTTTTAAAATATTTGGCTGTTACTAAAGTTTATCCTCACTCAGAGATCACTCATTACAGCAAAAGATGCAAAATGATCTCAGGAAGTTGGGGATACGTTTGTGTAATTAAATTTATGTGGTCATTAATCTTTTAGAAGGGGGGTCTTCTTAACTACCAATTTGTTGCCAAGGAAGGTATCTAACTGTCATATATTATTTTGGAACCAGACTTCCAGACCTATGGATAAGCTTTTTGCACAGGTTTGATCAATTGAAGAGCCCTCTTAGAGTTTCAGATCATGGCGATATTTGACAAATCACGTGACCAGAATAGAAAAAAACCCTTGAACTTAAAAGGAATATTGATCTGAAAATTAAAATCAGTGCCAGTAGATATAGAATGTCACATGCTTAATAATTTGTTTGGGTTTATGAAATTTGCATTATTATAAAAGTTATGACATAATAAACACCTGTACATGTATGGCCCTCCAGTTTGTGGGTTAAGTGGTAGGCCAGCTTTAACCACTCACTGATAATTCATGTGTTACAGTAACAAAAACAAGATTTGTGCTTTGTGAGGGTTGCAGGAAGAGCTGACCAAGCTATGGTGTTCCTTTTCTTTTATTGACTGAGCTTGTTAAATCAAAATGTCTGGATATTGGCCCTGGGATGTACATGTAGATCTATTAAAGCTGGGAGCCGGGAGAAAATTTAATACCTGTCTGTTGCATAAACTCTACCACCTAGTATGAAGGCAATGAAATAGGAAAATTGGGTAGGTTTGGAAGTCCAAACCTTGTCTAGTACCCATGCACCTAATAGTAAATAAATTTCCATCAGTTTTAAACTTTAGCTACATCCCTGTGGCCTATTGTGTGATTGGACCTTGACTGCTTCTTAATCTGTAAACACGAAAAAAAAAAAAACATTTAGAAAAAATCCAGTCATTTTGCCCTCACACTTGGTCAGTAATCCATTTATTCAAGTTATGTGGTGTATGTATTTTTTTTTATTTAAAAAGAACTGCTGTCTATTCCCAAGTTAAATTGCCTTCTTACAGTGTAGTTCTTTGTTGGTAGATACATGTAAAAAATATTCGTCATATCTCTGAATTCAAAATTCTCCTTTATAATTCGTCATGAAATGTTATTATGAATTTTTCTTTCTTTTCGCTATAATTGCAATTTCTTTCATTTTGAATTTTTAGCAGTTCTCTATTAATTTTAGGTAACACTATCTACTGAGTGTATAAATTATGGGAAACTACATGTATACCAATAAATTGCTGTTGTTGAACTCAATTGAATTGAATTCTGAGCATCAGGACAAATTATGTATTTGGTAGTTTAGCAATGTCTTGATTGATGTGATATTGATGATTCTGTATGCCCATGCTTTGCTTTAGGTAATTATATAAGGAGAATTTAGTGTTTTACTCTGACTACCAAATGAAGAAATCTCTTACCTTACTCAGGGTACTGTAGACATTTTGGTCATTGCTTCCAGGCATTTGGTAACTTTCCTTGCTGTGGATTCTCACATATTCACATGCAAACTGCATGTGATTATTGAGCAGGAAATTTTATACCTATGATTGATTTTTTGCATTTTAAATTATGGACATCTACATTTTAGCATGTCTGAAAGGGCTGGTAATTAGCATACTGTCAAATGTTGTATGGGGATGAGCTGCCTACAGCCTCATGATAGCAAAACATCTGACGGCTACTTTTGTCAAGATCAATTCAACAAATAATGGAGCCCTGTACATTATTTTGGCTAGTTTAAAAAGAGTTAAGGTTTTAACGTGATCCAGTCTTTTTGTACAATTTTGTGGCTTTTAAATTGAAAGCCACAAGATCATGAGATATGTTCTGCAACTGTTAATTGCCAAAGGTTTATTTTCATGTTACCCATGTTATTCCGTTCCTTCAACAAATGCTGTTTTGATGATGATCTACTGCTTGACGCTTATGTAAAAACAATTGTTAAAAGACAACGTAAGTACAGAATTTTTAGTACATTTATATTCTGAAAGTTTTCCCAATTGCTACAACTAAGAAATCGACGGTAGTATTTCAGAATTGTTATGTTAATGTTGTTCAGCAGGTGATTTATTTGGGACGGCAATAGAAGTAAACCAGTTGCATGCATGAAAGAACAAATGTTGGACTCATTTGAGTAGCAATAGTATCTCTCAGTTGTTCTGCAAGTCGAAACAAAATTTTCAAAATTGAACCAATGTTGATAATAATGTATAAAAACAGTTTACTGCAGTTATTGTATTATGCTCGGAGACCAATGTGACATGCGGAATTGGTTAAGAGTCAGTCAGGCTGGCAGCTGTATGTACCAATACCAAGATGAACTGACTTTCCTTTCATCTAACTTAAGATACACTCCAAATTTTGTTCATCACTCAGTATTCTTACAAATTTTGCCTCAGACTTTAATATTGAGCTTGACCATTATAGTTATACAAGGTCAATCATTAACAGAAGCTGTGGGGTGGCAAAGTACAAGTAATTTTATGACATGCTTGGCTCTAGGTAACCAAAGTTGTTTCCTAGAATGCCTTTGATATTGATGATAATAACTAAGGTACAGCAGCTTTCTCACTCAAACATGCATCACAAGCTGGTGAAGGACCAGACAGGAAAATTAAAATGGTTTTAATTTGAATCAAATTATTTTTTAAAAGTATTAAAGACAGTTTCCACTGAACATTTTAACCATAAGGGCAAAAGTACAGTTACCAAAAAAAAAAGCAAACTGTAGCATGGTAACATTTTGAATACACACAGTTAATAAGAACTTATTGAAACTCAAGCTCTCAAGTTTACCCTGTGAGAGAAAATTGAATTTGAAGCTACCCATATTTTAATTAAAATAAACATTTCACATCAGTTTAATTAACAAATAAAGAAGCCTAAGCCATGTTTTATACTGTCATAAAACACGACGGGCATTTGAGAACACGAGGGAAATGTAGAAAACATGAGCCGCAGGCGAATGTTTTCTACATTTCTCGAGTGTTCTCAAATGTCTGGAGTGTTTTATGACAGAGTATAAAACATGGCTTAGGCTTCTTTCTTTACTTTATGATATAGATTTTAGACGCCGCGAGTGGAAAGTTAAATTAAAATACTTGTAAATGTACAACAAGAGCGATTGAACGAAGATGAAAAGCAGCAAATAGTTTACGGGAAGACCAGAAAACTGACACAATTTCATTCATTGTTCGGCGTAAGTTTGTTACCTTTCAATCTTTATCTTGTCCTTTTGAACTTCAATAAACTTCACCGACTCTGAGTGCAATGTTGTTTCAGCAGTAGTCTTAATGACAGCCGTGGAGCCGTAAACAAGTACAATATGTAAACACTTGCTTCTCTTGTCTTGCACAAGGCGTATAATTTCCAGAAAAGCTATTGCTTCGGATCTTCCCGTAAACCTTAATTGTTGTCGCAATTTTCCAGCATGAGTAGACGATTTAAGAGGAGATTGTCGAGGAAAATCTTCAAAAGAAAACTCTCTCGCTCGCTGTCGTTGCGTGTTTCATTAAACTTAAGGAGTGAACACCACGCCACAAATTTTCCCGCCTCATCATACTATCACTTCGTTTACATCAAAATGAAATGTCCAGTGGATTTATACTTCAGTAAAAAGCAATTTAATCAAAACAAATATTCCATTCACCCTTGTTGGATACGAGTGGTTATAGCCAACGAGGCGCGAAGCACTCGAAGAAAGCTGACGAAAAACAATAAAACATGATTTTTCTATGTTTTATACTCTGATAAAACATAGGTTTTTAGCCAATCAGAGCGCGCGCAGACTCCTATCTATATTATAAAACAAAATAACACACATTTTTAGCATTTTTATGAGGTTTGACATTAACTTTTTTGAGAATGCTTTAGAATTTAATCGTGGGGCCCCTTAGAGAAATGCATTAAAGTGAGATGTTTCAAAGAGTTTTCAAAATGTTATGACCATGCTTTGTAGATGTTGTGGTTTAATTTTAATTAGTATTTGGTTTAATATTTTTCAAACCAGTTGTCTTGTATTCATTATCATGATCTGAAACAATGGGGAATACAAATCAAACTGGTTTGAAAAATTTTAAACCAAAGATAAAATTAAACCACAACATACATGTATATGGTTAGGTTTTTAGTACCATAATGAAGTTTGTCAATCATATAAACAAATCACAATATCTTGGTGGTACTCAGCATTCTGAGAAAACTAAGCCAGGCCTTAAGCCCTTTCTAGAAAGCACAAAATTATTTTTTTCCAAGAAAATTTGGTCAAAAGTCGGAGTGCGGCTTACATGTATACACGAGTGCGGCCTATACACGTGCGAATACGGTAATTTGTTTTTGCATTTACTGCTTGAATCTTGTTTTTCCAAGTTTCATAATACACACAAATTAAAATAATTTTGTGTACAGTGTGCAGATTGCTGTCAGTAGATGAACCTGACCAAATTCTTTATTACTAATTCAAAGGAAGGAATACTGATGGGTTAATCCTGTTAAAATATTCGTTTATTATTATTGTTATTATTATTATTATTATTATTATTATTATTATTATTATTATTATTATTATTATTATTATTATTATTATTAATTTATATTGAATCCTGTTTAAAATACTGAGCAATTACCAGCCATAATTATATGTCTTAAATAAAGAAATTAATGATAATTTTTTCAGTGGACTTTCTACAACTGAGATTTCAGACTGGCATATTTTCTTTTGAAAGATTGCAGTTTTAAGAATATGCAGCCATTGCTTGCATGTGCGAAAATAACCATCTTAATGTTCAGGATTTGATTCAGGTCATGTCAATATATTTTTGTGTTCAGAGACAACTGAGTGTTGCATCTTTTGACAAAGAGGTAGAGATGATTTATTAACTTTCATCTGGACTTTTTGCATGTGGTTGATTTATCTTGAGCATGTGCAGGCAACTGCCCCTGGACTCTTTTTCCCATGAGTGTACATAACAGCATATTTACATGACAGAGAGAGAGAGTGGCAGAACTGGACTAGTGCATGTACAATGTAAACACATGTAGGTGGACATGACTGATATGAGGTATTCCCTGTTCCCTTTTGTGGCTCTGTGTCATACCATCAACCCTTTCAATGGATTGAAGGTGTGGTGCAATTACATAATTTGTATGGTTAACATGTTGGATTTGTTAGAAAGTTATGAGATTGAGTATCCATTGTCCTTGTGAGCTGTCATCTTGGGAAGAGCGCTGTACTCTTACAGTGGCTGTTAATTTCCTACATGTGAATTGTTGGAGAGAGGCCGGACACAAATGCTGGAGACTGGGTGGAGGATGTTACTGTGAAGGAGAAGGTGGCTTAGCCATGATGGCCTGGAGTCAGGCTTATGTGTACAAACTGGTACTGATAATTATGTTACCAGGCTTGTACCAGACTTCATTCACAATACTAAATAATATTAACCACATGGGCCAAGCACTGTTCTTGCTCTACCCTTGGTTTAATTTTTGTGCTTTTGTCAGTGACCAGACCCAAACTTCCACTTGGCCATATCATCAGCAGCACTTCGAATCACGTAACGACAATGAGGGATGTTTATTCACCAAAAGCTGTTTAAACAACAACCCCAGTACTGAAAATTGAGTGAAAAGCAGTTAATTAGCGAGCTTAACAAAAATGCAGTTAAATTTTAACAGCATGGTTTTAAGTCAGGAGAACTTGTTAATATTAGAAAAAAAAATGACAGCGCAAAAATTGGGGACGAGGCGAGAGGAGGCGAAGCGCGAATTTTTGGGCTGTCATTTTTTTTTTTTTCACTTCACGCTCGACGGACTTCGAAAAAATAGGGCTGCTCATAGTCCATGTTGATATTTGTTCATATAGAGCAGTTTTCAAATGAGTGTTGTATAACCAAAGCCAAAGTAATTACTCTGGCCAATCACAAAGGACACAGACAATCCAGTGAACCAATCAAAACTTGAAGCAAATATATGTAAAGTGCGGGAAAAAGTGTGAGTGCAAGTCACGATTGGTTTTGTTTTACTTCTGATTGGTTGAGAAAGTGGTACGAGACTTTTTAAACCAATCAATAAGCAAACCAAAACCAAGTTAAAATAAACGGCACGCGATGCATGCAGAAGCGATGACGTTTCACAAGGGGTCTTTGATAATTTTCAGGACATTTGTCAAAAAATTAGGGTAACTGACAACTTCTGTGCTGAATGATTGTTCAACAAAAATTGCGTTATCTTGGCGTGACATACGATATACGATATACGATGCAAGGTCAAACGCTGTCTAAAATTGTTTACACCTTTTGTTTTAAAGAATGGAGAGATTTCTGTTTACTAAATCTTATAGAACGCATCAAATATAATTTGTTTCTTTCGTTTATGCTTTAAATTAGTCCTTTCTAACGGCCCAGGAGTATTTTGCTTTGAGTTCTATGCGACGATTTCTTGTTGAGTTGACTTGATTTCTTTTCCCAGTATTCGGTTCGAATCTACAGATCGGTTGATCACAACAGGCAACAGACAACAGACAACAACAGATCCTGTCCACTCGCACGGCGAGATTAATCGATCACGTCATCGTCATCGCTTAAAAAAGGTTTAAGATGGCTCACCTTTTCAACAGATGTTTCAAAACTGCTAATAATCGGTTGCTTCGTCTGCAGTCACGACAGACATCACTTCTTAACTTTATGCCAAATTTATTCGATAACTGATAAAGTGCAACACTCACTGCAGACTCGAAATCTCAATTTAACAGCTACAAATGAAATAAGGTTTGCCGATCGGTGATGATACAAGCTGCAAAAAATATCTTCCTTTGCCAAAAAACAAGATGGCGGATCTCAAAAAGAATACAAACAATGCACCTAGTTCCCATTGCTCTTCGGTTCAATTCAGAGAGTAATCGTAACACCGTAAAACCAAAAATTCCATAAATTCCATCGCTTTTCCGCTTTACAGCATTAACCGATGACGTCATAAAATGACATCATCGCTTAAAAAAACAAGTAAAACGCAAATCACTTTTGATAGTCATATGAAAATTGCTCTATTCTAAGGGTGTGACTGCAAGTCGGTTGAGTGTGGGACCTCACTTGCTTCGCTCCTCAGAGAGATTTCTGTTACAGCTCAGCAGAAAAGTGCACCATACAGCTGGCACCATGTTTATGTGGTGTCTTTTGTTTGTTTAATAGAGAATTCAACAATCAATCTTAAAAACAAAACACAGATTTCTGTAGGGACTTAACATCACAGTGAGAATCCACTGTATGAAAAAAGATGGTGGCTATACTTAAAACCACAACTCTTGTGAAATTGATACAGCCAGTAGACTCATAGAAAGCCACATGTGTATTTTTTGTTGTTGTTGTTGTTTCAAAATTCATTCCTGCACTAACAAATGCTTGACTGTTACATGTAGGTTTAAAGTCTTTAGAGCTTTTCTGTGCATTTTTATGAGAATTTTTAGAGTTATTGTGCAGTTTTGTTAACAGTGATAATATATAGTCAACCCAGGTCCTAGATATAAATTGATTATTTCTCTTGGGGTGTTGGAATTGTATATTATTTTGTGATTTCATTTTAAAGGGACTGTATCATCTGTGGCGCATGCGCGCGACGGAGCGAGCTCTCTTGAAAGCGTAGGGTAAACTATTTCAAGCTCGTCGGGAGAATCGTTTTCTGTTTCCATGGAGTTATATCTCAGCCATCCTTGTGAAGTTTGTGTAGAAATTTATTGTCGAACTTTCCTCATCGTTCATAGAACCTTTTTGCCTAGTTATTTTTCAGGCTTTTCGCTTTTAGAGCAAGTTTTGTGCACAGCTACGTGGATGTATTATGCCTTTGCATGACAGCCATTGAACTAGCAGCGACTATGAAATGTTTTGCGACAACAACGCCACGAAACTCGAGGTTTTGGAAAGGAGCCATCTGGTGATTTGGCTAGATAGCATATTCTGGTCATTGGCTATGTGGGTCGCTGAAAAGATACCTAAATTGTGGAGAAAAGATCAGCCGTTTGCAAGTGATGTTTCAACGAACACAGCGAGAGACGCAACACTTCGCAGTGTTGTGTTTGCCGTAACATCAACGCCTTTTAACGGTAGGCTTTGTTTGGTCCAAACATATCCGCTCGTCTTCATTGCAAAATTTATTTCGCTCGCTCTTCATAGCCTATTTAGCAAAGAATTCAATACCAAGGATATTGTTATTTGTTTTACTTGGCGTCGCAGTGATTCGCGGTGATCAAACAATTTATGGAAAACATGCGTCTATGCGGTCACGGATCGTTTGAGTCGCATTTGCTATTTTGAACATGAGAATAGTGGTACATGACGTTTTAAATCTTTAGCGTTTGGAATCTCTTTTCCTGTTTGTAGAGTGGTATAACTATAAAATTAAATTTTGATTTATTTTGTTTGTGTATGTTCTGTATGTTGTCTGCGTTCGCTGAAAGGGATATAGCGACTTTCGCCCATAACGAGTTTCGCCCACATTGTTTCGCCCAGAACGAGAATGGTTTAGAATGGATAAGAACGAGGTATATTCATGTTTAGCACGCTTGTTTCGGCTCATGGATTTAAGAACGAGGTATACTCATGTGTTTGGCAGGCTTGTTTCGGCTCATGGATTTAAGAACGACACGACACGACACGACACGCTAACCTCAAACACTACACATCTGTGCAAAAGACTTCGCTTCTAACATCTTTACTGAAGCGAACAAATAACATTATCTTACATAAGCTTTATTTGCAAGGCTGAATTTTGCCGAGTTTCATTTTATGCGACCAGAGTTTATCGGCATGTTATCGTAATTATCATATCCCGTAGAGCTTGTGTGTGCTCTCGCGTCCTGTTTCTTATCGTATTACGTCGCGAAACAATAGAATTTTGACAGATGTAACGCCAACTAATAACCCCAGTGCGCAGAATCGCCAGCTGACACAGTCCCTTTAATGGCACATGCCATAAATTTGATCAAAAGATTGGGTTAAGAAAGAAGAATTAAATACTCTTCCTCTGAGAAAAGCCATAGATTAGACGTTTTAAACTGGCATGATGGATGTGTAATAGAATTTGGCTTTTTTTGGTATTTTTCTGCATTTTTTAATTTCAAAAATACAGATGTCACATGCAAATGAGCTGCCTGATCTATTTAAAAATAAAACATTTTAAAATTATAATTACTTTCTGTATTGTTCATTCTTATATGATTTAACTTTCAGTTTGTTCGAAACATTTGAGGGAAAAGCTATTAATAGATTTATGTTATGCTTGAAGATCAGAGGGCTGCAAAAAGTATCGTGACTGTATCTTCAATTTCACGAAGCAGTCTTATATTTATATTTCAACAATATTTTAATAGAAAATGTAATAACCGGTATTTTATATTTAGTAGGTTTGCGTTAGTGTATCACTGAGCACTGTTAAACTGTTATTTTGAATCTGCTGAAAAGTATACTTTAGCAGCATAGATCATTGGCTTAATGTTTTGCTGGTTATTTTATGTATTTTTTTATTTTTTTTCCTTTGACTAAACACACAGAAACAGAGCACAGTATTTACTACATTCCTTCTTGGCTGTTGCTGTATCCGTGGTTTCAACATCTCCATACATTAATAAAAATTAAAAATTGAAATTAATGACCTTTTTTGGTAGCCCTTGATTATGTCGCTGGGCTTTTTCCAAGTGGGGCCATTTTGGAAAATATTGTGGTGTTCGCATGAAAATTGTGTCTACAAAGTGTTTGTAGATGACAGTGAAAAATCTCAAGAAACAAAAGCTCACCTTGTTTGGCAGCAGACAGCTGTTGAGAAATGTTGTGTTCTGTTTAAACAAAGCAGCTCTTTCAGGTATTGCCACATCACTGATTTTATATAAACTGCAATTTAATTTTCCCCAGCTAAAATTAATTAACCAAATCATGGCGTGGTTTTGTTTGTTCCCCAGTGCAAGGGAAATCAAATTTGGTGTGATGTTTGTAATGTTGTAAGAACATTTTGAAATTTCTCTCAGTAGACTATTTGTTGCAACATTTATGTTAACCCTGGCACAAAAAATGGTCAGCATTGTTCAGCTATGGCTGGTCAATGTATATTCAGTCTTTGTCCAAGTTGGCTAGGAGTCACTGTTTGGAGATCTGTGATTAAAGCTGAGATCTGTGTAGCAGACTGCAAAGGGGATTGTAAAATCTGCATGAACAATTTGTTTTGTATGTAATTTTTTTTAAATATTCTGTAAATGTATCGTGTATCTGTTGTGACAATGAACCCCCTTCAGGGCTTTTGATGATTAGTTTTATGAAATAATATTTAGGCAGCGGGGATGACAAAGGATGTGAAACAAAGAACGTCAAATATTCTGTGGCAAGAAAAATTAAGCTAAATTGCTTATTATCTGCTCAGCTTTCATGTAGTATTTTTTTTGCAAAATTAGGCTGTGTAGCAGGCATCGAAATGGGAGGGGGAAAGGGGAGGAAAAAATGGAGTGGGGCCTGCTACGCAGGCTATCATGTTAGAAATAAATTTAAACTGCTTTGTAAGTTTCTTTTTTTACAAAATAAATTTTAACTGCTGAAATTTAGTTTTACATGTAACTGCTTTGTTAGTGAATATAAACAGCAGTTTAAGTTATTAAAACAATGAGTACTATAAATTCTGTTTTTAATTTTTTCACACTTTTTCTGTTACACTGTGATTTGTTTTCAGGGGTTGCAAGCATTATTTAAATTTACAGTAAAAAGGGCCAAATCAACAATACATTAATCATTCCTAGTGGGTCAAAGTAGTGAAATTAAATGCTCTTAGAACCATGTAGTACATAATACATTTTGAATTATTTTGTTGCAATATTTATAACAATATGTAAGAATTTGGGATTACTGGTACTCAACAGTACTTTGGTTTGAAAAGTATACAGTATCAAAAATATTGTTTGATACTTTGTCACTTCTTAACCATATCATAGTTATATAAGGTGGTAAAGGAGAAGAAATTAGTTGTTGGTTTATAATACAGTGGAGCTACTGTACCTCAGCAGAGGTTATCTGACAAAATTCTTTGCAGATTTAATGAAATGAAAAATTTGTTTGATGTTAATTTAAGATTTCTGATAAACTATGGGTCAAGCTTCACACTAGAGAAGCAATAAAGTTTTGACCAATTTATATTATTTTATGCTCAAAATGTTATTTTGTCAATTTACGAAGAATTTGTATGGGTTACTTAATTTTGAAAATCTTCGAAGTTTACTTGTAGGTTACTAGAAATGTATGATTTCCAAGCTTTTGAAAGTTAACTAAACTACATTGTATTGTTTGTTTTTTATCGCATGACATATAGCTCCCACCCTCAGTGAAGATGAAGATGAGGATGGCGGACATGACAACACCCTTGCATGGGATGACTCCTCTATCCATGTTGCCAGTGGGGGTACTCCAGTTACAGGATCCTTTGTACCAGCTATTGGTGGTCCTTTCTCAGCTCTCACTCCCAGCATGTGGCCACAGGATATCCTTTCAAGAATTCAGCAGGTGCATATATTACAGTAAACTGCTATCTAGTATGGTTACTTACTTACGCCTATTATCCCCTCCTGGGACACAGGCCACCTAGATGTCAGCCTCAATCTCCTGGTGTTTGCTTCCAGTGCCCATTACAGGACAGGACAGGGCTTGCCTGACAATGTTGGTTGGAGGTTTCCAGCAAGTGGTTCTTGTCCACTCCTGGGGTTGGAAAGTATTAATTTGCTAAATCCATTTATAAAGGCAAGGGCCACACAACAAAAAAGGATGCGATCTTCCTGCCACTCCACGGGTAAATTGTTCTGAAAGTTCTGTTCTGGCCAAACTGTGGAGATGTGTGATTGATGTGACTTCTAGAACTGCATGGGCCACTTGGAAGAAAATTAACCAATAAAAATGTTAATTAGTAACAATATATGGATGGTGACACCGAAGCATGCAGGCAATAGCTCTACAATCATGTACATGTGTACGTGCACTGTCCAACAGAATTTGAAACCAAGTGAAAGCAAATAAAGGCCTGTTTTACTTGAATTTGTATGCTATCTGAGAGCCAAACCAAAACAGTTGAAAACCACTCAAAATTCAGGATTGAAACTTAAACTAAACAAAGTTTTGTTGTAGAACTAAACTTGCATTCTTCAATGTTATTTGTTCATTTACAAAAAAGATTGCAATCCCCTGTTCTTTATCGATATTTTGGTTGGTTATTTTTTTCTCCAAGTCGTCTGGTTCAGGTAGTCACACTGTAAATGGGTCTGATTTGTATTATTTTGCATTTTCTATAATTTTTACAGATTATAGTATTCAAATAGATATTCAATTTTAAGGTCAATTATATAAATATACAATGTATCACAGAAACACTCCCTCCCTGAAAGCATTACATTTTCAATGTACTAGCCCCAAGTATGGTAGTAATAGAATTTTTATATTTGAACTCCACAGACAGAAGATGCAGGAGATCGCCCAACAGGACATTATGATGAATTTGGATTTATGGTAGATGGAGGTACATGTAACAAGTTACATTTGATTTATAATCCTACACATCTATGTCGAGGTTCAATTTTATTCTTGGTTCAAATTTTATTTTCCCTTGTTTTAAACTTATTATCAAAGAATACATTACCATACCCAAAAACAAAGGAAAATAAAATTTGAACCAAGGATAAAATTGAATCACAACATCTACAATGTAAACTACATGCACATTGTGTATGCTGGTGTATGTTGAATGTCTACACTGCTGCTAGAGATCAGACTGCACAGCATATTTGGACAATATTGCTTAGATAATTAAAATGTCTTCCCCCTGATCCCAAGTACAGTGCATGCTTAATCATTAGTCAGATTAATACACCTTTTAAATTTACATCATTCTTATCAAACTTTATCACAGATTCAGAATTTGAACACAAAGACCCTGATCCTGGTAATTTTGTGACCAGTGAGGATGAAGGACTGAGACTAAAATGGACAGCTTTCTTGGAGTTCACACAGAATCAAGATGTTGGTGATATGACGTGGGACAAGGTCTGTAAGACTGTGCCATCAACTAGCTAATTGTAACACTAGGAAGTGTGAATTTGTAAATGTGATATAACACAATGACTGTGATTAATTAGTAATTCTGCACTGACAAAATGACAAAATAATGAAAAAAATTGTCAAGCTAGGTAAAATATTTATAATTTTGTGATGCATTGTACATGTACCAATTCAACCCTCCAAGTTGCGACCATTTTAGTCGCCATGGCGACTAGAATTTTGGAGCTGGCGACTAAATTAGAACGCAAGTCGCCAGCTCGGTGACTAAAATTAACGTGACCTATGCGTAAGAAGCTTGAGCGGACTATCATCCGGAACGAAGAAAAAACGTTCTGAGCGTTAAGAATTCACTTTGCAAAGCTAGTTGTTGTGGACTTTAACCTACAGACATGGAGACTGAATACACCGTACACACCGTAAATGAGCTCAGTGGGACGCGACGAAATTTGTTCCACTCGTCTGAACTTTGGCACGTGACAATTTTACCTGGAAGCGTGGACAACGCATGCAATCCGATCATTTTGCCATCGAAAAGAAGGGGAAATGCAAAAGTTTGTAAAGCTCGACGGTGACGGGATCTACAAATACCGTTAACACCCGCAGATAAGCCGCACCCTGAATTTAGCAACTTAAATTTTGGAAAAAAGTTTTCTTAAAAAAAGAGTCTTCTTCATCGAATGCAACTCACTGTGGCAATGAAACGGAATTGAACGTCGAAGTCTCACCCACAATTTTAG
Organism: Meandrina meandrites; assembly: GCA_963693305.1. Lineage (NCBI taxonomy): Eukaryota > Metazoa > Cnidaria > Anthozoa > Scleractinia > Meandrinidae > Meandrina > Meandrina meandrites. The sequence goes on along the minus strand of OY855912.1, from coordinate 13,239,276 downwards.
CGTTTAAATATAATGAGCATCATTTCCTTTAACTTTGACATATGACTGATCTTTTTCTGGTACTTGCTGACAGGTATTTCTTCATTCAATACTTTTTTTCCACAAATTTTTGCGAACAAGAACGCGTGTGCTTATGTTACTGAGGCCCTGTTAGGGGTTTTGGGGATAAGGGATAACAGGAAAAATAATTATGGGGATAAGGGATAACGGGAAAAATATTTAAGGGATAAGGGATAAGAAGATTAGTTTAAGGGATAATTGAAATCTCTACCCGAGATATTTTTGGGGATAACGCTGTTGATACTTTCAGGGATAAGGGATAACTGTGCTCCGAATTAAAGGGATAAGGGATAACCGGACCCCCCCTAACAGGGCCTCGTTACTGGTGTTCACGTTTGTCGAACGTTCGTAGCTTAGTAACCAGGCATTACATAGAACACGTTGGGACTAGGCCGAGAAAGCTCGAGAACGATGTTTGTTTACTCTGTTTTAATACTCAAGTTTCAAGATGGAGGGAGATTCTGCTGTTCGTGGCTATCGTGACCCACAAACAGATTTGAGAGCCAACTGTCGGACATAAACTTGTTGCACAAAGAGAGTTTTGTAATCAATTTGTCATCGAAGTACTAAACAGCAAAGTTCGACCACACGAATACTCGAGAATAGCGTGGAATTTTCTCGCTCATGGAGGCCGGGGATCGATTATTGTTGAAGTTTATTTCAGGCCGTCGACGACGCAAACAGCTTCGTGGGGGAATGGAAATTTTGTGCTGTGTGACGTTTTCCTGTTCTAGAAAAGCGACCATAAACCGCTTAAAGGATCTGCTAATGAAGGCTTCCATAAAAGTGTAAATTCACTGAAATTTACACCACCTTTTTGAAATGTTCCCGCAGATAAGCCGCACCCCCGGCTTACATCCAGATGTATTTGAGAGACGTATTTTGTTTCAGTGGACACGAAAATACTTGACTTAAAAGTAAACTTGATAACACAAGCACTACCATCATTAAAACATGTGCATATTGATTCTATAAATAAAAAAACCGTGATGAAAAGCGGCTTGCAGTTGTAAATAAATTTCACTTGTGTGAACGAACCTTGGTTTATTTTCAAATTGTCAAAGATTTCATCAATAAAAAATATCCGTCATAGTGATTGCCCTAAAACTTTCCGCGGTTCACATATTTTCGTAAAATTAAATTTTTCGTGGAGCTCTACGTTTTTAGATAAATTATAATAAGATGATTATTTATTATTATGAAATTAATTATTAATTTATGCATATATTTTGGCGACTAAAATTTTTCACTGGCGACCAAACTTGAACAGTCAGTGGCCAAATGGCCACTAAGGAAAAAAGTTAACTTGGAGGGTTGCAATTATCAATGTTAGCCGACGGAAATGCGTGGCATAGTGTGCACAGCATAATAAACTCCTGATTGTAACTTTGCTTATAACTTTATCAGGTGTCACCAAGCTTTCCTCATTCAGACAAGTTAAGAGAGCTTGTTTATCTTGGAATTCCTCACAGTATGAGAGCACCAGTAAGTACTGATTCAATCTCGGATTAAAGGTACTATTCTCTAAGTAGTTAGTAGAAATTCAAAAAAGTTGTAAGTTAAGCCGTAGGTTTTTGCCACAATAATCAGGGTTTTCAAAACATTAGCCGGCTACCGCCAGAGTTCTGCTGCCTACTTGATTGTGTGTCACCAGTTACTCTGGTCATAGCAATGAATTATTAACTTGTGACAAACAAAAGTAACTTGTTACAGCTGCCTACTCTTCCAGTTGCTGATGCCTACTTCAAAACATTTTGAAACCCCTGAATAATAATGTGTAAGTTGATTTAACCTTGCACAGTTTGCTCTTTTGGTAACAGCTATGCTGTTTTCATTGGTTACTGATAATTTTGGAAAGAAAGAAGAATTTAAATTGTAATTGTCTACTTCTCTGTAGATCTGGATGCGAATTTCAGGAGCCCTACAAAAGAAAATCAGCAGTGATTTCACTTACAAGGTAAAGGTTTATTGTAAAATGTTACTAAAATATTATAATTTTATTTAATCAAATACTGTCAAAGAAAGCCATTGAGGAAAGCGCTTCTCTCAAATTCAAAATAAGCTGTTTCATCTCATCCATGTGTAGTATACACTTGATCATGTGACTTATGAATTTTTGTAACCTGAAATTTGTACATTAATTATTATTATTTCAGTGTATTAAACCACAGGCGGCCCAGAGAATACTTTGAAAATTGCTCTAAATAGTACTTGTATGAAAGTTTTGAATAAAAATGTCTTACCTTATGTTTATCTTGCGTTATTTTGACATTCCTGTGGTTCTGGAGTGGGTTTAAAGCCGTTTAGACGAGTTTTTCTTTTTGACGTGCTTCCCCTAAAGAGAAACGAAAGGCAGGCCACCTAGTTCGCCAACGGCCCTCACTCGAAGCTCCATAAATACCACAAAAATGGTTGAATCTCGCCAAAATTGCTTCAATACAGCCGTCGATAATTCTTCTTTCAATTTCCTTCGCCTAAGGTTCCAATGTTTATCTAAACCGCCCGAGAAACACTCGTTTTTGAGCGCTGGGTTTCCATTTTTGCTTTGTCTGAATGCGTGTTCAGTTATCTTGGCCACAAGATTCAAATTTTTAGCTTAGCGACCACGCCATAGCAACAAAAGTCACCCTCAACCATGGGGAGGCACAGGGAAATTTGCGTCATGCAAATTACACCGTGCTATGGTCCCTGGGGAAATTTTTACAAGTACTATTTAGAGCAAATTTTATACAAGTACTATTTAGAGCAATTTTCAAAGTATTCTCATACATTGTCTTATAATCAAATACAACGTCTGGGCCGCCTGTGATTAAACTTAACTGTATTCCTTCTCCTGATGTATTAGCAAATTGTCCGAGCAAGTTCTGATGAAAATTCTCTGACAGCCAAGCAAATTGAAAAGGTAAAAGTAATTATTTCTGATGGGATTTTCATGTAAAGCAATTGAAGATGTGTGTAAAATCTAACAAAATTAATTTAAAAAAATCTGAGATAAAGTTTAAATGGCTTTGCATACCTTACATTGAGAAGCTTGTCTATATGCACATTGTGAGTATTTATAGTCATGGTAATGGTTCCTGTTATCTGTCAAGAACTGTTCAACATCAGTTAACCATTATTAACAGGTTTCACATTTAGGGGGTAAATGAGCCCAGCTTTTAACTCTTCAATAAAATGTCCAGAAAGGTTTTAACTTTCACTTATTATTGTTTGTTGCATCCTACAACCAATATATGCGACATTTGAGCAATATAGATGCTAATAAACAGCCAAAATGAATATCCGAGTGCTTAAGAGGAGACTGGGCACTAGTAGTTTCAATGGTGTTTTTCTCAAAATTCATGCAAAATAAATTAAAAATCTGTAAGACAGATTTTTTGCAAAATAGGAAAATGTGGTTTTTTGCCTATTTTAAAAATATTTAGCTCAAAATCTGTCTTACAGATTTTCTTTAGATTTTGACAATTGACGCGATTCACCCAAAAAATGAATTGTGAAAATTTCATTATGGGTCGTACAGTACGTTTTTGAGATATTTTGAGCCGAAGTCAGGTTTTTACAACCTGCGACAAGAATGGAATTGCGCATGCCCTATTATTTGAGCGCGCGCTCGTATGACGTCACATGTTATGAGCGATGAAAAAAGCGAATTAGAACTCCTCTGTCGGTTGTTTATCAACCTATCTGTAGCATTGTTTTCGTCCTATGACATGTCTAAAACCTTCTGAAACTTTATGAAACTGTTAACTTTTGAATAAAGGGCTCAAATGTTGTTTTCATTTCCTTTAGAGTTGCTCACGAAAGCTTTGCGAGGGCGAGCGATATTGACGTCAGGCAGCCGAATCGTAGCGTGCGCTCTTGCCTCATAAAAACTGTAGTAAGCCACCTTAATCCATGTTATCATGCTAAAAATAGATCACAAATTCCCTTATGTGATGTAGCATATTAATTAAAGTGGCTATGAGTTACTAGAGAAGACATTCTTGGCTTGAATGTATATTGAGATGAAAAACTTACATGTACCATTATGTCTATGCAGGATCTGTTGCGAACTATGCCAAACAATGCATGCTTTTCATCACAAACAAGCACAGGATTGTTGCGACTCAGAAGGATCCTTAGGTCACTAGCTTGGCTCTACACTGATATTGGTTACTGTCAAGGAATGGGCATGGTAAGGAGAGAAAATGTCAGACTTTTACTTTAAGGTGGCTGGCACCATTTTCATGTGCTCTTTGGATTTAAATTCCCTCTGTTAAAACTTTATTACTTCAATGTTGTACACAAATGACCAAAAAATCTAATGACTGAATTTTCTGAAATCAAGTGGAATTCAAATTTTTTGGTTGATTTGTATTTAGCTGGGTTGCTATGGTAACACAACATGATCTTACCAACATGCAAAAATTACAAATACAGTAGCCTGTCTTGTAACCTGCCAATTTTGAGCTTGTCAGCTGTGTGAATGGTAAAGCAAAATAATGGATAGGTGCTCCAAAGATTGGAAAACTGTGTTCAGCCACCTTAAAGGGCCACTGTCAACCATAATGCTTTGCGTAACTTCTGTAATACAGAAATGAAGGATCTTTTGTGGAAGGGATAACTTTTATCAATGAATCTGCATGTTGTGTTTTTAGTGCCCAATATCTCCAGAATTTAAAATTAGTTTCTTTAGCTGATTTTAATGTCTCATTTTTGACGTGATTTGACTGATATGCTCGTGCAACATCAAAAACAACAACAACAGCGGCTCGCAAAGGACACTGGTTGACAGTGTCCCTTTAAGCACTACATGTATATACAAATTTTCAACTCAAGGTAGATTAGTGGGGTAGGGGAGGCGCGGTGGCCTAATGGTTAGTGCACTGGACTCTGGATCGGGCGGTCCGGGTTCGAGCCCTGGCCGGGGCACTGTGTTGTGTTCTTGGGCAAGATACTTTTCTCTCATAGTGCCTCTCTCCACTCAGGTGTATAAATGGGTACCGGCGAATTTACTGCTGGGGGTAACCCTGTGATGGACTAGCATCCTATCCAGGGGGGAGTAGCAATACTCCTAGTCACCTCATGCTACAGAAACCGGGATAAGCTCCGGCCTGATGGGCTACTAGGCTCGTTTGCAGACTTAACCTTTACTTTACCTAGATTAGTGGGGTACAATGAAAATAGCTTTAGATAGTTAAATCTCAAATGTAGTGGTCATGCAACAGAGTCATTGCAGGGACACTAATGCACTCCCGCAGTGGTTTACTAAAGACCCCACTGTTGCAGGCAGACAAGAAAGTCCAGATCACCAACTTAGGGGAAAATTTTGTAGAACAATATTACAGACATGAACTGACTGTACTTTGACCCTCCAACCTCTCTTCTCAATTCATTCTGTCATTTCAAACCAGTATTATAATAATGTTTCAGGGGCATAACTTTGTTTAAATTTTTGGTTACAAACCATTTTTGCAACATGAACTATGTCAACAAATATATTGTATGTTCACAGATTGTGCATTTGTGTGTACTGTATGTTATTCTTGTTTTTGTTCCTAGATTGTGGCATCCTTATTGCTTTTTGTAGAGGAGGAAGATGCCTTTTGGTTGATGTGTACCATTGTGGAAGACCTGGTTCCCACATCTTATTACTCAAGTACTTTGATTGGTGTTCAGGTTGGAAATGCTAAATTTCTAGAAAGAATAAAATCATCCTTTTTCTAGATACTAATACACTGTAAGTTTAATATACCGGTAGCTTTTGCAGTATGTGTTTTTCGTGCAGACAGGTATTTCAGGGCCGTAGGCAGGATTTTGCTTGGGTGGGTGCTAGCACTGGAAGCATGAGCGTCTAGGAGGGATCCAGGGATATTTTCCCCCAGAAAATTTTGAAAATCAAGTTGCTGAGGTCCATTTTTCCTGCATTCTGAGCATTTTTAACCCTCCCTCTCAGATTAAGTGGACTTTTGCGGCACGTGAGGGGGTGTGGACGCACCCATTGCACCCCCTCTGCCTACAGCCCTGTATTTTGCCTGGCTCCCAGTTTTAATCTGCATCCCTCATAAATGTGTTTTCTGTGGAGGTGGTCTGCATTACATATATTATACAATAATTATTATAAACTAGTTATTAATTAGAATCATGGGCCTGCAATGCGTGCAGATAATTATAGACAATAATTTTGTGAGGATCAGTATAATTTTCATTAACATTTATTTAGGCTGATCAGAGAGTCCTGCGGCAGCTGATTGTCAGTTATCTTCCACCAATGGATGAACAGTTAAAAGAGCATGACATAGAGTTGTCGCTGATAACTCTTCACTGGTTCTTGACAGCATTTGCCAGTGTTGTACATACAAAGGTAAGACGATGACAATTAGTGTTATAATACAGATTCTCAGAGGTATACATTTCTTAGAATGAGTATGATGTATTGATAAGCAATAGGTACTACCATCACTCCAGCCACTGGACTGATTCTTTCAAGCACCATTTAGGGGAGAATGGTTTGGGGAAGAGTGGCTTTTTAGAGAGTCTTGCATTTTACTTCAAGAAATGGGCTGTTTAATGCTACAGAGTACTGACCGTACTTTATCAAATGAATAGAGTTCAGCAAGACTAGAGGGCTAAATAAGGGTTCAAAGTAAGGAAAACCCCCTCCATGTAGTGAATAATTTAATTTATGTTGTTCTTTCAATTTTATAGATCCTTTTAAGAATTTGGGATATCTTCTTTTATGAGGGTTCAGTGACATTGTTCAGAATAACACTTGGTATGCTGAAAATGAAGGTAAACCTTCACAGCAGTTTATACTGTCTTACATATCTAGTTGTTTGTAAGTTAAACTTCTCATTACATCCTTACACCTTACATGCAGTTAGTATGGTTTTGAATCCCACTGGTGCTGATATGTTTTATAGGATTTCTTTGAAACTGCTTGAGCTGCCACGTAATAGATCTTTTTGAAACTGTTAACCTTCACTAGTCCACTGAACATTTGTTTTAGCAATTCAGGACTTGTTGGGAGGGGGGGGGGGGGGGGGGGGGGTGTGATTAGCACGTCTTATGTAATTATGACAGAAATGCCTAATATGAATGTCCAAAGATGCCCAGTACCATAATAAATTATTGTGCTACTGGATCTTTTGTAAGGGTCGTGAATAGCTTGTTACATTCCAGTTCCAGCAATGATGCATATTGATCATCATAAAATTCTCCCAGCTAGTAATATGAGAAATAAGTGCAATACAAATAAATAGGAAATAATAAGAACTTTTGTGGCACACTTGGTTTTCTGTAATGTTCTTCTAATGATCCGTTTGCAGGAAGATGTGATTTTAAAATTGGAGAATTCAGCGCAGATCTTTAACACCCTGTCAGATATACCTGGTGATGTTACTGATGCCGATCAGTTGTTAGAGGTGTGCTACTATTTAATGCAATTTTTCTGATCAGAAATAAAAAAGCTAAAAACAGACTTACCTACAAGTCAAGCTCACAGAGCACGAAGCACGAAAGCAACACAGCGGTGATCATTTACTGAGGAGAAAGTGGATGTCCTTGGATCATTTTCCCTGAGAAAAAAATATTATAAGCATCATACATGTGTCATTATCGTTGTCACTGTCATTGTCACCGTCCATCGCTGTCACCATCACCGTCACCATCACCCTCGCCATCACTGTCATAATTTCAGAGGCATCTCTGTGTCCCCTTCTGACTAAGAGCTTGAACCCAATCAGAACTTGAGGCATAGGCCTTTAGGACCAGGTGGTCACCTGAACAGGCCACTCAGTGAAACTGACAAACTTCTCTCTTGGACAGCACCATTTTGATGCCGTTTTCCTCCATTTTCCAAATCATGCTAGGCTATACGTACATGTACATTGTAAAAATGCCATTTTTTGTTGTGCATTTTCAGGCTGCAAACAAGGCATCTGCCTCACTGACTGATGTGATACTAGAGACACACAGAAAGAAGCATATGGCCTTCCTCATGGCTGACCTTGGAGTTCTGGTAGATAAGGAGTCTGGAAAACAGATAACAAGAGATGTAAGTGGCAGTTTCTTGGTGTTGCAATTATTAGGATGTAAAACAAAAGAAACAAGACAAATAGAAAACTGATAACCATTAAAGGTCACAGGGATTTTGGGGACTTTTCATCTAAACTATTCTGAAATGAGTGGTAGGCAACTTAACCCATGAAAAACATTATCTTGAACATCTAAAGGAAGATATTAACTTAATTTGCCGAGAGAATCAAACTACGGTTATAAATATCAATTTTTGGAAGACCTGCGGAAACAACTTGAATTTTAGCCTTAATTTTTCAAGTTGAAATCCATTTCCATCCAAGCCGTCCGCAGTCAAGGACGCTTGTTAACAGTTTCAGTGCTCTAATATAGCAAATGCTAATAAAATTGGACCATAATGGCATTATTTTTTGGTTTCCTACAACACAAATATATATTTTGGCTGTACAAATGCCTGTTAAAATCCATGGTTTTCAAAAAGTTACTTGCAAAGGCATTATTGGTTTTAGCTTTTCTCTTGATTTCTGGGAAAAATGCAATTCTAGCATGTTGCACCCGTTGGCTAGAACAAGACGTTTATTAGTTTTTTTCAGCTGTATGTGAATATCCCCCCCTCCCCCCCCCCCCCCCCAACCTCTCCCCTTAAGTTGAACAAGTCATTCATGTCAACATTAAAGAATGGCAAACAGAAAGTTTCCTAACAAAATATGACTGTTTGTAAAAATGTATGGCCTGGATAAGGTTTTAATGTGGCATGCATTCCAATGCAGTAGAATTCCCATTTCTCGAACGTGCTTCTGAACTTACGTGAGAGTGGATTGAACACGAAACATTCAAACATTGTTTTCTGTCTACTCTACAGCGGCTTCAGAAAAGAACAATTGCTCCACCAAGAACATTCTTCAGTTTACTCTTTGGTGAGTTTGACTTTTGTCTAGGGGATGAAATACTTACTTTGGCGTCTTTGTGACATGTGGTACATAAGAGCCCTGCCCCCCGTTAGGGTTTTTTGTACCAAAGTGAGTTTTTCAGGGGTAGGGTGACAGGTCCCTTCCCAACCCCAACCTGGAGGGTTGAGGACTGCCCCCCTGTCCTCCTTGACCAGTTTGGTATAGTTGAAGCTAAAGCTCCAGCTGGTGTAACTCTTGGGATCATTAAAGGAAGCATGTCCAGGGTTAACAGCAGATAAAACAGATTATACTTACATCCTTCACATCCATCCGATGTTTCTTGAGAAGTACACGTATCAACTATCAACTATCTATGTGTCACAAACACTTCAGCACACAAGAAACTTACTGGCTGGCATATCTGGGACACATTTCATCTCATCTAACGGGAGCAATTTCTTCCATTTACTACTCAGAGTAATTGAGTAATAATTTATGGAAGGAAACGCATACGTATATTACCGATCACAACAAGCACAAATATTTCAGAAATCAAAATTGAAACATCTAGCTGGCTCCAAGCGTAGGGAAACGTGTGTAAGCCAAGTTGCAACCATCAAGTGAATTTCAATATAATTTTTTTACTTATCTACAGGAAAAAGTGGTGTCTCTCTGCATAAAGCTAAAAACATCAGACAGACAGGTTAGTAATAACATAAAACTTGCTGACTAAACTAAGTCATCTAAGAGCCATGAAATCACGCCAAGAGATAGCCACCTACCTCACAGGTTACATGGGCCTGTAAAAAGGTAGCATACAAAGTTTATATTCAGTTAAGGTAACTGATAAATACCAGTTGTTGGTGTTTATCGCACAACCATTTAATTCAGCGGCACATCGCCTGTTTTATTGCAGAACTAGTGGCTGATTTAAGGGAAGCTATACTTCAAATAGCCAGACATTTTGACGCTGTGGATCCTAAAAAGGTGAGGCTAATTAGACATTAACCTTTTGAGTAAAATACGTTGTTTTATAAGAAATTGCACGGTAAACAATTCCTTCTAGTGCTGGGTGACGGTTCATCTTTATCTACATCGATCAGTCTACACTTCCTTGTGTCGGTACTGGCGAATGTTAAAGGAGCTATGTCACGGAGATTTCGCAAATTTTTGGTCTTTACTATTCTGAAATTAGTGGTGGGTAACTTAACCCAAGAAAAACATTATCTTTGAACATCTAAAGGAAGATGTGATCTTAATTTGCGGATAGAAACCAAACTAAGGCTATAAATATTTTTTTATTGAAGACGCTTGGAAACAACTTGAAAAGTTTAGCCTTAACTTTTTAAGTTGCAATCCATTTCCATCCAAGCCATCTGCAGCCAAAGATGCTTGTTAATAGTTTCAGTGCTCTAACATAGCAATTGGTAATAAAATGGCCCATTATTTTTAGGTTTCCTACCCCATTAATATAAATTTCGGCTGTTCAAAAATCCGATAAATCCGTGACAAAGCACCTGTAATTATATGCTGAGAAAGGAAGCCCAGAGGGAGTAGCGACATTCCAGTTAAAGGGGCTATGTCACGCAATTTTAGGCAATTTCGGCACTGACCAACTTGTCATAAAATTAACTGAAATATAACAATAACGGTTTAAAACTGTAGAAGAACTCAAAAGAAACACAGAAAGACCAAAAAGGGGCATGGATGGGCAAAATTCGAGAAGATTAAAACGGATTGCGTTCGGGTAAAACGTCGGCCCGATATTTTTCAAGTTTCTCTCAATTTGTATGAAAGTGTCATTTACAATGCTCGAAAATCATCCTTGTTTGTTATGTGGCCATGATTTTGCCAATAAAAGACCTGTGCTCTGCCAATTTGAAGTTTAGAACTCTTAATTAACGAAAATAAATAGAATTACCCCTTTAATTTATGTCATCGACATGTTCAGAAACTGGACATTATAAGGATAAACTCTGGTCTGATGGACCGCTAGTCTCAAACGCAAGCTTTTTACTGACGAAATACCCGACTTAAGCTTTGATCCGAAGTTGTCACGTCACATTGGCTTTTAAAAATTTCAAGTGTATACGTTCAATTACTTTTAAGGAAAGGATAGCTGTTTTGACTTCTGAACTGTGATTGTTTCTGATTGCCTTCAGGGTCTGGAAGTTGACTATTCAATGGAGAGTCATGCAAGAGACCATGAAAGATTTATCAACGTAGCCAGGTAAACTGCGCTGATCATTGTTTAGTGTTTTGGTAACTATGTACTGATTAGCTGTGCAATAAAGTAAGATAGATTATTCATTTTAATTGTATGTTTGGCTTCACAGGAATCGGCGGAGAAGAGCCAAGGCTTTATTGGACTTTGAAAGACACGATGACGATGAGCTAGGATTTCGGAAAAATGACATTGTCACGGTATGCTGTGCTGCATCTTGCGTTCTTACAGTGATGTCATTATTACAGCAAGCAACAGTCTTGTCACGCAATCTTCAGAGGAAATATTTACGTGACAAGCCAAAGAACGCCCTGCCTTATAGAATCAGAAGTCTTAACCTTTCGTGCAGACTAGCTTATCACTTATCACAAATTTCCAGAGTCACACAGCAAACGACAAAAATAGCGTAACACGAGTTAATACGTGACATGTATGTTCTGCTTCATCACGCAACGTGCCGTTCTTCTTTCCACAGTGCACTACATTATTCTTAGAGTTGTCACATTTTTTTGCAGATAATTTCGCAGAAGGACGAACACTGCTGGGTTGGTGAGCTCAATGGTTTGAGAGGTACGTTTGACCGATGTAAGGCTGACTGACCATTGAACAGCAAATTAACCGTTACAGTTTTGTTTCTGGGAAATCCCTCCAGGTTCAGCTGAGTGAAAAAAAGACAGTGTTCGTTGTCATGGTAATGTACTTGTAATCCTCTGAAGCAAAGTCATGGGGAAGTATTGATCATTAGAGCAGTCTTCTAACGACTATTTTTGTAACGTGAAAACAATTCAGATTAATTACATCTGGCCAATCAAATAACTGCAAATATCGCAACAAACCAATCACAGCTCACGGTAAAAACTTTGCAACCAGTGGCACATGTGGGAAAAGTCATAAATCGAATTCAAGATTGGTTTTGGATTTGCACTGGCTGAAATGAAGAACAATCTTCTTATTGATCAGCTTTTGCAGTTTTCGAGACTCAGATAGTTGTCAAATTGTGCTGGTGTAGACGCCTTTTTTAACCTCAAGTTGTTTAATTCCAGGTTGGTTCCCTGCCAAATTTGTTGAGATTCTCGATGAACGAAGTAAAGAGGTAGGTCTCTTTGTTACGCTTACACGAAGACATAAAAATACATTCGTGACATGTTACATATTTTCCACGACACATACATTCGTATAGAAATCGGCAAATCTTCGTAGTCTTGCCCGAACAGTTTCCGATCATTATTGTCCAATAAATAATAGCAAGACCACTCCGAACGTTGTCATGTCAGCTTGTCGGCATCCCTGCTGATGCCAATTATCGAGATGAGACTCTGGCCGAAAATAACTTGTTCCTCCTATCTAACCAGAAGGTTTTACATGTCCAATCGTTCTGTTTTACTTAGCAAATCCTCGAATTTTTAGCATAACTAAGGGTTGTACTTTCGTTTTCTTTCTCTGGTTCCATTAGTATTCCACCGCAGGAGATGATTCCGTGTCTGAAACGGTGACGGATCTTGTCAGAGGCGGGTAAGTACAGGGTTGCACGCAACCTGTGTCCAAGCGCGGGAAAACTTGCATAACTCAAGTCACGAATGGTTTCGGGTTAGCTCCTGATTGGTTAGAGAAAACCGGAAGCCTGCTCTGATTGGTTAAGGCTGGGTTCGAGCGAAACTTTCTAGTCTACTAGCAAATATTTGCTAGTCGGATATCTTTCCACTGACAAAACAAGAAAAGACACTCAAATGTTTTTCATGAGTTGTTTTTGGTGTAGCTTACTGTGGTTCGTTTAATCGGAGGTGTTAAAGATGGTGGTGTTGGGCTGAGTAAAGCAAATCCATTGGAACTTAGTTTTTTTGGTTCGCGTTATCATGAAGTTAAAAAAAATGAATGAAGAAATTAGCTTCAAATTCTTGAAAGACCGCGAACTATTATATACATGTATTTAGAGTGAATAAGTAACACTCTTTGTAAAATTATCTTTATCGTTTCGAATTCGTTTTTCAATCAAGACGTGTTTCTGATCTTTCATAGTGTTGCCCTTTCAAGTTACATTTTTTCAAATTCCAGGTTATGCCCAGCTCTGAAGTCGATATTCCTGCACGGCATGAGAAAGCCGTCCATTTTAGGAGGGCCTTGTCATCCCTGGCTGTTTATGGAAGAGGTAGGGCTAGACAACTAGTGCTGTTGAGGCAAATTCTTAGCGACAGATTGTTCAGCTGCGAACTGTAACAAAGACATTTTCCGACCGCTTGAATACTTGTTGTGGGATCGTTGTGCTGGGCACTTTCGCATTGTTAGAGCTGTTTGACAGTAACGCTGTAGAGTAACTGGCGATAAAGGAACATCCCATTGACGTGTTGTAGCAATGTCCCTAGTCGCTTCACGCTTAGGAAAGTAATCACCGACCTTTCTTGCTCCTTCTACCATACAAAGAAACCTGCAAGTCAAGATAATTCAAATACCAAAAAGTTACTTGTTACAAATAGCCCTTATGCATGTTTACATCTAGGCTCGATTTCCAGCCGTTTTGGGAGTCCGGTGTGTCATCCTCCTCCCAACGAACATCAGACTTGCCAGTTTCACCACCAAGTGCAAACTTGTAAATCCGTGAACGAATTCCCAAAGCAGCAAAAATGAAAAGAATAACCACGTGAAAACTGCATCAAAGATGGCACAGGGTTGAGAGTAATTTGCGTAAACGAGGCTTGGTGGTGAATTTTGAGCATATGACGTCATCATGCATAAGGGCCTATTATGTAGGTTTGTCGCCAACTCTTTACTTTTTACTCTCTCAATTGGTTGTCAGTCCATTTCAGTCCCCTTAGCATTCTGTCAGCCCACTGAACTATTCAGAATACGCATGTAATTACAAATGAACACTGGTCAAGCTTGATCTGGTGGAATCCAGCGCATTAACCATGCCTGTTGTTGGCGATTTCATTTTGCCCATAATAGCCAAGTAATCGGAAAACTTTTGAAAGCCCTTTATTTGAATTAAGGAAGAGTGCACGGAGTCTATCAGGGGTTTCCTTAGAATTAGGCGACTAGGAGTGTTTCTACTTCCCCCTGGATGGGATGTCCCTCCCCCAGAGTTTAAATTGCAAGAAGCTCTTTATACATCTGGGTGGAGAAAGGCACTACAAGAGGAAAATAGTTTGCCCAAGAACACAACGCAGTGAGCAGTCCAGGGCTCGAACTCGGACCCCAGTGCACTAACCACCGCACCTCTTTTCTAAGAGAGCTTTCTTCAATTCTTTGAAAGTGAAGACTCGAGATTTCAGACTCAAGACTTTATTACTTTTAAAAATATGTCACAGGAATCACGCTGCCCGCAGATAGAAAATGACTTTCCAGGCGGGTGGTGTAAAATAATCAATTATGGATAATAAAACAATAGATACATTTACTATAATAATAATAATAATAATAATAATAATAATAATAATAATAATAATAATAATAATAATAATAATAATAATAATAATAATATTTAATATTTATATTGCGCATTTTCTATAAAATAATCAAATGCGCATTACAATAAATACAAAAAATAAAAACCTATTTACAATTTCTATGAAGTCAAAAACGAAACTTACACTATTTACAATTAACTATAAGAAAAATAATTTACGGAAGAACTATATAAAAATCTAAATATAACCTAATTGTATTAACAAAATGCCTTCTTGAATAAAAATGTCTTAAGTTTCTTTTTAAAATCATTTGTGGTGCAAGCAGATCTAATGCTTATGGGAAGACTGTTCCAAAGCCATGGTGCTGCCATCATGAAGGATCGATCTCCCATGGTAGCTTTTGTGAAACGCTTTGGGGTGCTCAAAAGAATTCCCTTGTTATTTCGCCGTAAATCATAGCGGGATGGCGGTAAAACAGAAATTAAATCACTATACATGACTATTAACCACTAAATGCATATTTACTTTTTGTTACCAATTTACAAGTTTCACATGTTACAAGTAGTTTCTTTCCTTTTGGCTTAACAATGAAAAACTAGATTATATCACTTCTTCCGAAAGTTTGATTCTAATTAAATTTATTCTTTTCTATTCAGGCGAGCCAACGTGAAGTGGACAGGGATTTTCAGTCCGTGTACTCTCGGCTGGTGCTATGTAAGACGTTTAGGTAAGTGTATGGAGCAGTTTCTTTTTCAATTGAGTAATGTAAAACCAAAAAGCTGGTTTGAGGTATCATTAAATCGTCCACCTATAACATCTATAAGGTTTCCACTTCTCCAGATAGCTATTAGTACAGTAAACACCCACGTATAAGAACCTAGAATTTTTGGGTTCAGGCTGAATGGGTTCTTATATTTTGGGGTAGTTTTTCCGAACTCAGGCTGATTAGGTTCTTAGTAGGTTCTTATTTGTAGGAGTTGTCATAGTATACTGGCTATACCAGTATAATTTTATACAGTATTCTATACTCTGTATTTAAAAGATTTTCAATTAAACAAATAATTTTCATGGTGTTTCTCAGAAATTTCACAATTTCTATCAATTAAAATCCAGTATTTTGGCTACAAAATAGAGTGTTTTTTTGTATAAGAACCTATTATTCTTTGCCAGCCTAAATAGGTTCTTATATATTTGGGTATTAAAATGCCCAATTTCAGCCTGTAGGTTCTTAAATCACTAGGTTCTTATATGTGGGTGTTTACTGTACTGCGTTTACAACTTCTAAGCAAAGCAAATGCATGTAGCCAGCACGAAGCGCGGGAAAACGTGCGCGAGCGAACCGCGATTGGTTTTGGTTTTATTTCTGACTGGCTGAGAAAAATTAAGATCAACTCACTGGAGGTGGACACCAGATGATGAATTATACCACGTAGTATAACGTAGCGCTCGGTTAGCCTAGTTAGCACTCCGGTTAGCCTAACTAACACTCCGTTAGCGTAAATAACACTCCGGTTAACCTACGTTAGCTTAGTTTGCTTGCGGTTAGCCTTTGTATTGGGGTTAGGATTTCGGTGCCAAAAAATTCAGGTTTCTGGCAGCGGGTCATGGATATGATTCCCGCTTTGTAATCCGACGATCCGGGTTCGAATCCTCTTGGTGTCATCTCTTTTAACTTACAAAAAAAATTGCTAAGTGTGATTTTTACCAAGAAAACGTACAGTAGGTTGATGTTACTTTGTTTCAACCATGAAAGAGATGGGAGTTTTTTTTTTTAACTAATCACTAAGCGTAGTAATGCAAAACCAAAGCAAACGCCACAAGCTTTGGACGCTCAAGTGAAAACCGCTGAAATTCCGGCCTTGAAGAATAGCTTTACAGTTTGGACAAGAAGCGGCGTTTTAGAACCTACCCTTACGTGGTGAGCATTGGCGTAGGTTCGATTACCAGCGGAGAAAATCCTGGGCTCGAAAGAGCGCTAGAAATCGAGCCTAGCATTGGCGCGAACTAGTGCAAGTCAGTTGTTATGGTAGCAACATAGCCGCCAAAAAACGCAGGCTCAGTCAATCCAGTAGTCACTTTTGAAGGTCCCGGATATTACCACTCAGCTTCTATATATATACTGAAACGTTTACTTCAGTGGTCATCTCTATAATTTGTTTACACAAGTGTTAAGAAAATTCAACGTGACAAAACACTGGAATACAGGACAGTTTACTCGCTTTTCTCATGAAAACGGCATTTTGCAAGGCTGGCTTGGTAACTCGTTAAAACGCCTACCTATAATTTGCAAAAGGTGTGCGCTAGTATATATAGCTATTGGTACTGTAGTTACAACTGCCACTAGGAAATGTCTTTTCCATTGTCTTCCCCAAACAGCCATGACAGGTATATTTTGATAGCGAGTCTCGATTGCAAGAGAAACGCTGGTGAAAAACCACTCAATCACAAGCTGAACGGAAGTATGAATGGCAAAAGACTGCAGTAACTTTAAAAGGGAATCGTTTTGTAAGTAAATGAATTGATACAAGTATAAGAATCCATTTACGGCCACAATAGCAGTTGATTCAGATAACATGCTCATAATAGCGATATCAGCCATTAGCCTTTCACGGCGAGGAGTACGAAAACTTCCCCAAGGAGCTGATGCTCTTTTCCAAATCACGTGGCAAATATGATCAATCGCAACCATGGTGCTTCGTTCTGTGACTTCTGCAGCGCCGTGAATTATTCCAAGAATAGCGATGGATTGCAAACTGTCAAGATCCGCTTGTAAAACTCGAAACATAACCGCTGAGCCAAAATACGACGTCGCTAATAAGACATAGGAATATCCCGGATGGGTAATGTTCCATAACCGCTGGACACAAATTCTCGAGATTACTTTGACTACGACTCCAATGAGAGGAGCAAAGAGTGCGATTAGCATTTTCCCTTCTTTGTTTTGCATGTTGTACACTTGGTAAACAAAGCGCGTGACAACCAAAGCGACAGGGAAAAGAATACATGTTGGAACTGTCATTTTACAAATCAGAATTGCTATCTTTGCTGGTCGCAGGTTGAAGGATCTCGTGACGACATAGAACTGTAAAGTGATATTAACAATAAATAAAGTATATAATGGAACAGAATATGAAGTTGGCAACGTACGATAAGGTTTTCCTATGGCCTGTAGAATAACACGATAAAGTACATCCGGACAAAACACCAGGCAACAAACAAGGACGAGTTTTCTTTTGAGCCCTTTCAACTGATGTGGACGAAAAAGTAATAACAGAGTTATGAACGACCAGGCGTAAAACAAGGCGCAAGCAATTAAATCCGAATATGTTTTCATCCATTGTATTCGTACTGGAATTAATTTGTTTGGAAAATATATACAGTCTAATGAAGTTTTATAAGTCAAGTAGGTGGTCAGCATGTATACTGAACCTATGATGGTAGCAGTTAGTAGTGAAATCAAAGCTCCAATGTACATTGATTTACACACTGTGCGGAGAGCCGATGGTCTAAATTGCTTCCAAGCCATTGCTTCATCCTCATCTTGTTGATCGTCCTGTATTTCGTCGTTTTCCTCTGGTGAGCACGCGTTTATTAGTCTTACCTTAAGACGGCTGGATGGTAGATAGTGAAAATTTGTGGCTTCTCTGTCGCTGTATTCTTGATAAATAAGCTCATCAACAGGAAGATAATACCATTCTCGACCTGTGCTCGGTAGAGGATTGTAGCCAAGAGATTCTGCAGTGAATTCAGGTTCCTCTGGGTTGTAGTGCTCTGTCACGTCTCGTGTAAAACTGAACACGATATGACCAAACACCTCTATCAGTGTACTGCTACTCATTTTATTTCGCTAACCAGTGCAAATGGTTAAAATCCAGCAACCCTGTTATGCAGTTTTTAAATTGAATGTCACTTGGCGTAATGGAAGAAACAACTGAAAGCTCGGTGATGATCTTCATGTGTCAGAACTTCCAGTCTTGTTTAATTCAGTTGATTACTATTTCTATCATTAGGCATCGTGGTTTTCTTCTGCTATTTTTGTGCACGGAAGTACAGATTTAGTTGCAGTTTAGTTTAAAACGAACAATATAATTTCTGCATGGTTCACTGGGAAATGTGAGGTTCGATTCCGATGTTGCGCCACAGGGCACTCAGCCTCAAACTTTATGAGCACTCGGTCATGTCGGCGGCAAACAATTCTAGGGATTTGTATGAAACTTTGTAGCTACTATTGATTTCGTACCAAATTTTGAGTAAACTGCAGTTGAAATTGAAATTTCACATCATATACCGTCAATGCGTTGTTTCTTGACTGTTCTGGAGCGAGCCTTCAAAATATTACAAGGGACGCGTTCGTTTGGGAATATTCTGGAATAAGAATATATTTTGGAATATATTCCGGCTATTCTGCTCCTGGGAGCAGAATAGCCGAAATGGAAATCCAAGTATTCCGGAATAGGAAGAGCAGCCAAACGAACGCTAATTTGCATTATTCCAGGTCTTATTCCGGATTGATCCCAAACGAATGCGCCCAAGGTTGGACACAAACTTCGTTCCCAAAATTCGCATTAATCGTTCTGACTCGGTCTTAGCTTTGCATGGGTGTTGTTCGAAGACTGAACTTTGCAGGCAACGAATTTACAACCCTCAGGCTTGTTTCTGCGGTTAAAGAATACGGAAAATATAACCATGAACTGCAAACTTTGGGCTTTATCCAGCACCTTGGCTAAAAGAGAGTGGGCAGGTGTTAATTTATTCTTCCGTCGGCAACTAAGACTTCTTTCAGTAATCTGTGCCTTTGATGGCCTTAACTTTTCTAATTTTATGCTGTGCACAGTATAAAATTAGAAACGTTTCTAATTTTGTACTGCAGTATAAAATTAGAAACGTTTCTAATTTTCTTTCTTTAAGTTTTCTTGTAGTTTTGAGTAGTTTCATAGTTGAATAATAATTCACCAATTAATTTGGCATGAACATTTTATTCTCATTTTAGACACACTAAACTCACTAAGGATTTACAATACACTGGATTAAATTTCACTGTTTGTTTCTCATTTAATGCCAAATCTTTCGTGGTGAACCAGAACCAACAGAATATTTTTCTCCACTAAACATGTTCGGTTCAATTGTCACGCATTCTTGTTCAAACGTTCCATCGTTTCGGCTTTTATCGGGACAGTGTAAAAACAACTGCTGCTTTTTGGAAATCAAAGGCAAAATTCTGTGAAAAGTTCTATCTTGACGCATACAGCCCTTTGTTTTATAACAAAAAAAATCCGTGGAAACTATCAGCCTATTAGTCTTCCACAGAAGCAGTACGTTATTAGGATACATCTTTTTTTTTACTTCCCCTTTTGAGTGGTATCTAACCGGATGTCAGTGCATGACAAAAGAACACTTCTACTTTCTAGCTTCTGTGTTCTTTAGTGGTTGTTTCATTTATAATACCTTGCGCAGTTTCTGTAGTGCGATAACCCTTCTGGTCCGTTACAACTGGCGAGGAAGAACAAATATTTGTTTAGAGTTTGGTGTTTTGGAAAATATTTCTAGCAATGTTGGTTCCCCTCGATAGAGCTTATTCACTCACGTGACCAGCGGCCATATTGGTGTACCTAAACAAAAGACGATTTTTGAATAAAAATAGATTTTAATTCCCGGTGGGTGGCTTGGTACACCAATATGACCGCCGTTTTTCATTCTCGTCCCCATAGCCCTTTTCGCTTCTCTTAGCCGACTGGGGCCTTGGCACGAGAAACGAAGGGCTCTGGGGACATACGATAGGGTTTTTGAATTAATTCGAATTTTTTTGATTGGCTGTTTGAAACAAAGAAATCTTGAGCGGAAGTAAAAACCGCCATGACTGTCCCACCGAGTCTTTAGAAACATCACGACTGCTTACATGAAGACCGGAAGTCCTAGAATCTAGGACTGGAAATCCTGTGTCCCCAGAGCCCTTCGTTTCTCGTGCCAAGGCCCCGCCGGCTAAGAGAAGCGAAAAGGGCTATGGGGACGAGAATGGCCGTTTCTTTGTTTTGGAACACCAATATGGCTGCCCTGACGTCATGTGAATACGCTCTGTAGCTCGGATTTTGGAATAAGCAAAGGCGGAAATGAAATTATCGAACTTCGATCTAGAGCTCCCCAGCGAAAAAAAAGAAAGGGACAATAAAAAACAAATAAATAAAAAGCTTGGTACAAGGGCTGGTGGACAATTTTAACGAAGAAATCCAAGACAATAAACGCTGGCCGCAAAATCAACGAAGGAAGTTTTAACTACGAATATTTACTGTTGACAAAGATGATTGCTTGTTTTGACACCTCATGCTATTGCAAAAATGTCATAGCTGAACTACTTTGTTGATTGGAATAATGAAGCGTTTCAGTTTTATTCAGTTCAAACACTGTATCGCGTCTCTAGGTCACTCGTCAGCATTGTTTGCAGAGCAAACTTTGATGTGCAGAGTGTGAGTATTGCGTCGTTCATTCCTCCATTTTAACAAAGACTATCAGATTTCTTGTCACTCCTGAGGACGGTTTATTTTGAGCAATCAAAGGTTGCAAAACTTGCTTCGTGAGTATGGGATAATATTTTCCATTTCTTGACTTGATATAAAGGTAATAGGCAGAGTAACACCCCTCCCCCCTGCCCTCGATTCCCTCTCGATCGGGGCCAATAGGAATTAAGAATAAGACCCTTGCCAGAACCATCACATCTTTTGCGTTCGGAATTGCGGCTCCGCACGTTTCCCTTTCATAAACGGTCGATGCCATTTTAGCGACACATTTCTTTCACTATCATCGAATTTTTTTCTGCAAAATGAAAAAGAAAAATTGCACATCACCACCCAAAACCTCTGGCATACTATTTAGTATTAGCATCGCTCTCCCACCACTACCACCGCGTTTATCCGCCAACCCCCGAAAAATTAACAACGGAAATTTGAAATCTATTCAACCAAATCAACCGTTTTAAAACGGTTGATTTTATTGGCTAGATTTCAAACTCGCTTTGTTAAATCCAATCCAATCAAATCATGTGTTCCCAGAGCCAACTGTTTCTCGTGCGAAGTCCCCGCCGGCTAAGATGGACGCGCGGCTCTGGGGACGAGATGGCCTGGCATTGTGATGAAGTAAACTGAACGTAATGGGCTTGTGACTGGACATAAAACGTCTGTGAATGGTGGGAAATGTTACGAGATTCAGAAAGCAGAACGTTTTTTATTACAAGGAAACGTTCATTACGGTCTAGTTTTGATGATTGCGTGATGAACAAAGATGTGTAGTGATTTTTAATGTGGCGTTGTGAAAAATAGGTGTTTTTTTTTTATCTTGTGGCAGATTGGACGAAGATGGGAAAGTTCTCTCACCGGAGGAAATTCTTTACAGAGTAAGTGAAATAATTATTTTTCGTTTTTAGGGTCTAAAGAGGCTAACCGACATTTAGATTAATTTTCTTGTAGCGTTAAAAATCGAAAGTTGGTACAAAGTTTTTGAAGCTCATCCGAGTTCCATTCTCATAGCCTGCGTCGCAGACGAAATAAACCCCAGTACATTCGTCTGCGACACAGGATACATTCTCAGTGTGGAGCCGCGTTTTGAATACGAGGTTAACTGGCGCCCGTTGGTAGCCCAGGTCACGCTTCATGGATGAATGATTCCGCCTCTCGCCTATCCTGATCAATGACTCGAACATTCCCCTAATCGATGCTGAAATAGCAGTCTTGGCTGGTGTGTTGTGAAATGATGGACTTGTGGTCGGATTCAGGGGCGGATCCAGACTTTCAGCTAAGGGGCGGGGGTGGGGGAGCGCTTTTGAAGACTTGACTATGAATGTTGGATTCTGCGAAAATAATTCCGGCAGTGCACAGAAAATGCGCTATTTCCGAAAAATAGGGGGGGAGGGGCTCCTCTGGATTCGCCACTGGGATTCACACGCTGTGTTGTGAAATTCCTTGATCTAGTGTCCAGTTTTCACTCCACTATCTCGCATTTGATGTCATAGACCACTGACTCCACTTTATGCCGCAACAAATGCAATGTATGACTGATCTACCGTGTTAACGTTTACCTCACAATGCACATCACCAGTGTCAGTCATTGACTATGTATTGACTTGATGAACCACTGAATTCTCTAAACTATAATGTAAGAATAGTATTGCAATTAGTTAGGAGAATTGGCATTTCACACTTAGGATTAAAATGGGTCTAGGAGCGCATCTAAAAGTTTTACTTCATTTATAATTTGTTTGAAGAAGGTCACTTGCCTGTATGTAGCAGCACATTCATGCAATATTTTTTTTTTCCTATTTTATTTCAGGCTGTGCAGTCGATAAATATGAGCCACGATGCAGCAAACTCGCAGATGGATATCAAGGTAAATTAACTTTCTAGCGGGTTTATATAGTGCCTGTTGGCAGTTATTGCTATGTTAGTTTTAAGTTGGACGACAGTACGCTAGAACCCTTAATAAGTAACTCCGGATGCTGGTTGGTAACATCTCTAATGACAATTGAAGAAACATGTAGTTTCCTTGAGTAAGGTTTACCTCGTGGCATAATCCTTCGGCCCCCGAAAGATTTCGCGATGAGAAAAAAGAACGTCTGATTTTTCAGGAGGATATCGCTATTCAAAAAACCTTGTTGGGCTGTGAGGTCTGGTACCAAATTAGAGGTTTCGGTAATCACTTAATGATGATGATGATGAAAATGACAAGACCAGACCAGACCGAACAAAAAAAATTCTGTAAGTAGTCCAAGATAGAACTCTCACAATAACTGATAATTTCCAACCGTTTTTTTTTTCTCTTTCAGTTCCGCTCTCTAATCTGCTATGGCCTCAAGTAAGTGTTTGGTTTATTGTTTTCTACAGCTTGCATTGTCTTCCGGTCCTGCGGCTGTTATTTGAGTCGTCACGCAGCGTAGCGTGACACCCAATTAACAACTGCTGCTGTGGATGTCAGAGATAGTTGCCTTTTCATAGATGTAGATGTTTTATTAATTACACACCTTTATTACCTTAACAGCGAACAATGTCTTCATCTCTGGCTGGAAACGCTCTGTTCATGTGAAGATATCGTCGGCAAGTGGTAAGTGACAACTACACAATCTTTTTTCTTGAGTATAGTACGTGACTGTTGTTAGCGTCACAGGTTACAAGTTATGACGAAAAACTTCGCATCAGGAAAGCTACTTACCCTATCCCGGGCCTTATGTACTATCGGTATTCATTGTTACATGTGGTAGAGCGATTTTCATTTCAGTGTCGAAAGTAATACGCATTTGCTTTGGTTTTGCAATATTACGTTCAGTGATTGGTTTCAAAACTCGCGCCATCTTCTCAACCAATCAGAGGTAAAACCAAAATCAATCGTGACTCGCTCACGCAGGTTTTCCCGCGCTTTATGCAGGCCGTTTGTATTTGCTTCAAGTTTTGATTGGTTCACTGGATTGTCTGCATCCTTTCTGATTGGCCAGAGTGATTACTTTGGTTTTGGTTTTACTACACTCATTTGAAAACCGCTCTATCTCACAAATGGCGTAAATATGTTCTGTCGTTCATTTCCAGGTACCATCCTTGGTCATTTCTTCGGAGTCCAGGCTGGGTACAAATCAAGTGCGAACTAAGGTACCGTGACTATCCTACTTAGGGCCTTTTTACGTACTTGGTGAAGGTAGACTCGTTTGAACTTAGAAGTGGTATTTCGAAATTTCATACCATTTTCTCTTTTGAGATTTAGTTGAACACAACTGGGCAAGTTCAAAGAGAAATAATTTACAAGGTGTTAGTAGCTTTTTATTTGTGTTACTCAGTAAATCTTCGTTCTTTGTTCAGGGCCCTTGCATCCTTCGCATTCAATCTGAATATCGATTGGGAGCTTACTGGTGAACGTAAAACTGTAAGTAAACTGTTACATTCTGTTACCTTGAACACTTTTTCAGAATTAACCCCAAGTGCCATTTGCCAAATGTTGAAAACCAGACAACACTCTATGAAAGTACTTCTCGGTAGCTTTCATTTGAATGGTCATATTAACCATTAATAACTGAAACGGTGAAGGGGCGTTTGTTGTTTTAACTGATCAGACTTTATATGTTGTGGCCTCCCTTCTCGTTTCAAACACGTTGCAGGGCTTGTCTGGCTGTTGTTTTCTCACGAAAAAGCTATTCACACTGATCCAATCCAGAAAAGGGGCGAGCCATTGTAATTGCTGTAAATTGTTTATTGCCTTAATATTAACGTGACGTGTATTTCGTACTTATGACTTGCCATACGTAACTCAATGAGTTTACTCTGACCGTACAGTAGTGTATAGTTTAAGAGTCACAGGTTTAGCTGTCAATCCTTCTCGGTTATGATTGTAGCTGTTGTTTCTGTTAACTTCATTTCTAACTGGGACCCGATATCTTTGTTAATGTCCATGTCTGTATGCCAGTGTTCGCTACAGCGCGGAATGAAGCACGACGTGTTTTGCCTGGATGTGTGCTTCTAGAAAAAGGTTATGAAACTATATCTGTTCGGCACTCACTATGAATTTCAGTAAAAAAGAAAATCCAGAAGAGATTCTTTCTCTTCGCTAACAGGCAGCCGTTTTACACATACTCGTACAATTAAAATAATGCATTTGAAAGGAAATGAAATACGCAGGTTACACGCCACTGCGATTTTATTTTTCGTTTGCAATATCAAATTGATGCCTCGTACCTCAGGGCTGCCATGTGATATCGCTTGTGTATTAAACTGTGTGTTTCATAGCAGGTTATAGACGGGTACGGCGATCAAAAGAAGATACAGGTTAGATATTTGGTTTTTATTGCTTACGTCTTGGCGTTACACTGTATAACAGCGATTCAGACGAATAGTTACGCAGCTCTCGTAAGCTTGTAATTCTACTGGTCCTCTAGTGTAGCAGCTGCTATTGTTTTGGGGGCGGCTAGGGGCATTGTTCTTGTTGTTTGTTCTATTGTTCTCTCAGCCACTCATGTGAGACCTTACGAGAGCTGCATGGCGACCCATTCAGACAACAGAGCCCTCAGGCAGAGCTGGATTTGTTATAAAAAGTATATGCATGTTAGGGAACACTGGCCCTTCTTGCATGCAGACATTTTCTCCTTCCTTTGCTAGGACCATACTGGGTCCATTTCGGGTCCACGCCACGTTTTTATCGTGGCATTTACATCCTTTAACCTTGCCCTTGTTTGTTCACTTTGGACTAAATAACGTAAACCTTTTTCTATACCTTATACAAGTATCGTCTTTGTCCTCTGTGTCGTTACAATTAGGTAGCTTGTTTTATTATGTACTCCTTGCTAACGACTGTCTATAGTTTCCCTCTAATTAACAATTAGATTATGAGCTCGAGATTTCTATGAGGTGATAGTTGATGAGGCCGCAGGCCGAATCAACTATCACCTCATAGAAATTGAGAGCGAATAATCTAATTGTTTTAGTAGAATTCTGACTGAAATATTTACGAACAAAATCGCACGCATTGAATTGTCCTTGGTAAATTTGCAGTTGTTTACGCGCGTGCACCCGTTTTTCAATAATTTCAAGCTTTTAAAGTCAAGAAACCGATAATGTCCTTCTTTTAGTCTTCTCGGGAATTTTATTATCCATTTACGTTTGAACTTCCTTCCAAAACTTCGGAAAAACGATAAAAACGTCGCATTTTGTGGACGACCTTCGGCAACTGCACACTAATTAACAATTAGACCCGTAGCCCGCAAGGGCTACGGGTCAATAGCCCATGAGGCGAAGCCGAGTGGGCTATTGACCCGTGGCCCTTGAGGGCGAAGGGTCTAATTGTTTTAGTATCACCCAACTAGTCGGACAGAAAAAGCAATAATAAAGTTAGCAAATGCAAGCTGAAGAAAGATTTATTTGGGAATAAAACGAAAGAAAGCGTCACGAATTTCGCTACTCGATGACTATTACTAATAGTCCTCTAGTAGCGTAGCCAATCAAAATGCAGGATTTGCATTAGTCCAGTAGTTGGGTGATACTAATGGCTGATAGTGTTTAATAGCTCAGCCAATCACATTGCAGCATTTGCATTAGTGTACTAGTAGAATTCTACTAATTACCCTTAGTTGTTTTGTACACAGTATGTACGTCAGTTGTTTAATCGATACTGTTGGGCGAGATGCGTTTGCCTGTTCGCCAGTCTATTTTTTTTTTATTGTTTTAGAATTTTTGATTTGGAAAGTGCTTTGTTTGTTATATATAAAAGTGTTTTTTTGGGGGTATATGTCGCTGGTTTTTGTAATGTTTTCTTATAAAGTTCTTTTCTCTATTTTTTTTCCTTTAATTTTATTGCTTTGCTCCTGGGATCTTTAGGAGGTGAGTACACTGCTTTCTTATAGCTGTTTTACAAAGTGCCCAAGAGTTTGATCCACATCTTATTTCTCCTTACAACATCAATGCAGTGTTAAGCAAACAGGTTGTGAGAATTAGGACAATCAACTGTGAAGTGCCACCAAATTCCCAAAACTGAGATAAGCTTAATTTAGCTTGTTCCAGGCCTTCGGTTCAGACGCGGGGACACAAATGTGACTAATTGTTTAATATTGCCCACAGGTTACCCAACCTATGAAGGATGGTGTGCGTGACATGCTAGTAAAACATCACTTGTTCAGCTGGGATCTCTAAATAAAGAAATTCATGTAACGAATCCGCAGAAAATAAGTTTGCTTTGCGCCGCTACACTGCATGAGCACCAAGAGAGCACGTTGAAGCAAAGCCTTTTTCCGTTCTTTGCCAGTCTCGGATCTAGATAAAGATGTAATGACGTCTATTTATTTGCCAAGCAAGTCACTTGCTATTTAGTTTTTCAGAAAGAAATGCTAACCTATGTGCATTGAAAAAATGTTGTTTCGAGTTTGGCTTCGACGTAACTTTAGCCTTTTCAGGAGAGCAGGATATTCGCCTACTTCGTGCTCTCTTGGTTAAACCGTCATGCAATCAAAATGAGGAACTGTCACGCTCGGATGGCGTGACAGTGTAGTGTTAAGTTAATATACAAGACACTATGCCAGGCAAACTATTTAACTTAATGCTCAAGACATAATATTGTAAACGATACTTGTAAATCAGGTGTACATTAAATATGAAGTAGTCTACTTAATGTTCAGCCATTCCCAGGGACGTCACTCAACGCAACCCCTCCCCCCAGGTGACGAGAAGTGTTGGGTGACGTCTTAAAGAAAAGCTGTAGAGAAAATTACATATGTAGACGTAATATAATTTATTAGAGTGATATGCTCCTTGTCTAAATTTAAGTCAAATTATGGAACAAGTATATAGACGAGAATTTCGTGTTAGTAAGTTATCTGAGAAAATAGTGGGTTGACGTCCTTACCCTACAAATTCTCAATAAATGGAAACTTGTTGGAAAGTCTGAATTGTGTGAGGACATTCGTCGTCAATATAATGACGTCCAAATGCTCGCTTTCCAAAGTGCCATTTTAATTTTCAAAAATTGCACGAAAAAAATTAATTATGTTGCTTGATCAGATGAACTAATATTTAAAAACTACACGGTAAATGTAGCAAATTTTCCATAAAGTTCTTAACTGGACATTCGTTATTAAATTTTAAAGAATTCTTTGGGGCCTTCTTCTGTAGATTAAAATGGAGCAAAAAGAACTTAGGAAACAGCATACAATAATCAGTTTTTGATTACCAGTGCAGTCTTCGGAGGCGGACGGGATACTCGAATGTTGTCCAACTTGATGCTCGAAGACACTCGTACAGTAATCGGAGACGGTCGGTATACTCGAATGGTGTTCAAAGAAAACGCTCGTCCAGTTATCGGAGACGGTCGGTATACTCGAATGGTGTTGAAAGCGTTGTTCGAAAACACTCGCACAGTAATGTAATCGGAGACGGTCGGCATATTGAAATGGCGGCCGAAGGTTTGTGCGAGGAAGCTCTCTTCCGCTGACAGGCCAGTGTCATGTGACACGTTAAGCATTGTTATTTTTTAATCCACCCTTAACTCACAATCGAGGTATTCTTTTACAAAATGACAAGATTTACAAACATATTTTACGTATACTGTTTAGATTAAGCACTTACCATGAGAATTGTAAGAAAACAGATTGAAAACCTTGGACATAACTTATTGGGTGTATAAATAATCAGCAAAAGAAGGAGTTGTTGGTATTCTAGCATCAATTCCCTTGTATTTTTTCGTACAATTTCCATAAATCTACTTTTCTTGTGTCCTGCGTGAAAATGCGTCGTGTTGTAAATGTGTATAAGGATATAAAATCGAAAATCATTGATCATTATAGTATTTGAAGACATGTCGCTATATAAGGTATTTAATATTTTACTTTAAGTAAGGTGGACCAGTCGATAAAGTAATATCACAGTTTTAAAAGTGTCTTTGGTATAATATGATCAAGACCCTTCAGTGGGACTCGTGTCAGTCTTACAACAATTAGATATTTACAGGAGCTACTATTGTGTTCGTGGTCTGTCCCCTTAGAATTATAATACAGGGAGTAATCGGGCGAGCCTATATTGCGCAACGCAAGGCTGATGTGCTATTACGAGCGAGAGTACTCTCTGAATTGTTTGATTCAAGTGTATTTACAGGTATTGGCCTTTTGCAACAACCGATCAAAGGAATGCGACAGTGACACAAAAAAGCTACCTCAACAAGTTCTTGTCTTGGATGCCCCCGTGCATAGCTTGTCATCTAGCATGGCGGATGTTGTGATGTTGTTACATGCGACCGGTTGTTGCAAAAGGGCCATTCATTTCAATAATAAGAATTCTTAGGTTAAGTCCAAGTTTGTGAACCTACTGGTATTTTTTTAGTTAAAAAAGTCGGTGTTGTATTCTATCAGTTTTACAAACAGGGCCGGGTTAGGCTAATCCAGGATTAATGTGTCAGTTTTGATTTCAGTTCTTCTTTAAACTTTTAAATGAGGTTTTCTGTTTATATGTTATGCCCTCCAGTCCTGTTTTGGCGTCAACTAATCTCAAACTCCACAAAACATAAGCTATAAAAAAAACTTTTATACGAGAGAAATTGAACCTTTGATCAACTTTTAATCCTGGGTTAATGTTAATCGGCCCCTAACAACCCGGATAACAACCCTAGAAACGAAACGGTCATAAAGAACCCACCACGTAATTAACGCACATTACAGAGATCACGTGACCGTGCCTATTTATGTTGCAAATAGGCGTGCGGAGTCCCAACCAAAAAAGAAAAAAAAAATGTTACTCAGTGGTCGCAGTACCATTATAAATACGTTTCTCAGGGCCGTAGGCAGGATTTTGCTTTGGTGGGTGCGAGCACCGGAAGCATGAGCGTCTAGGGGGTATCCGGGAGTATTTTTCCCCGGGAAAGTCATTTTAATCCCTCTCAGATTAAGCGGACCTTTGCGGCGCATGAGAGGTGCGGACCACCCATCGCACCCCCTGCCTACAGCCCTGTCACTGGTATGTTCTGCAAAGTTGATATTGCTCTGGCATTCGATTTGCTGCAATCTTTGAAAACTATACCTTGGTTATGTGGTAAAGTGAAGAAGCGAAATAAAATAAATTATTTAACGTCCACACCCAACAATTAAAATTACGAGGGCAGTTATGCGTTAGAATGTAAAGGGTTGCTAATAAAATGTCAAACAAAAAGTGGTATCGTTTTCTCGTTCATTAAGGTGGGGGGTACACCCGATTTTGAGTGAAATTTTAAGAGATTTAAGGAAGGGATAGAAGAAAGAAAATTATTTTTGAAACACTAACAGACAGTTGACCCCCAGGTTGTCAGGGGACTGTTTAGGTGTCCATATACTAATTTTTAACTTCAAATTCTAATTTTAAAATCACATTAAATCTTTAATATTTCTTATTTATCCAAATTTTACTAATCCTTTGAGAAAAACTATATCTTTCCAAAACATTCCCAAAAATCACCCAAAAATTTACAAAACACCGCGAGACATAGCTTTGTGAAATGAGCATAGAGTTTCTGGATTACTTGAAACGCGGACGAGATATTCCGGTGGAAAAACAGCCCAGGGGGGGGGGGGGGGGGTACTCCCATATATGGGCTATATAGGTATGTGCCGCGGGATAGGGTATGTTTTTTGAGGTTCTCGGTCCTTAAATAGGGTATCACTTTTGTTCCTTTTGGCATTGTGTTCCCAGTGTGATCCTTAGATAGGGTAGCTAAATTCTATCAGCGCAAATAAACGCCCAGCTAAACGGAAAAAATGGTCTGTTAAAACTGAACTATCCGTCAGTAAGTATTGACAAAGCGATTTTGAAAGATTTGAGCTTTTTCGTGCGCGGTTAGCCGTTATTTGAGTCGTCACGCGATGCTTCTCCTCCCCTTGAATAGGGTGTCAATTAGGGGAGTACCCCCCCCCCCCCCGGGAAAAACAGGCTTCAGAACGACATTGTCTGAAAAGCGAAAACTCTATTAAAAGCAGATCGTAATGGCTCGTCTATTTAAAAAAGGCAATAGAATAAATCGGGAGACCCACTCTTCCCTTTTCCGTCCTTCCATATTTTTTTTTTCATTCCATGTTTTTGGTTTCCTCTCCCTTGCCACCCCTCCCATGTTACGGAGGAAGCATTTTCGCGCCAAAAACACGGCTGTGAGGGCTGTTGCGAGTCAAGCCTCGTTCTCGCAGTTGTCTTTACAACAAATCACACTACTGAGGCGATGGAAGTTTGATGTTTTTCAGTATTTTTTTGCAAAATTCATCCAAGGGAAGAGGAATGGAAACATTTAAGCTTAATAAATTAAGGTAAGATAATTACCAGAGGCTCTCTCTCTCTTCTCTTTTTCATCAAACTTGAGCCAGGAGATGCGAAGCGACGGAAATCGGTTCTCTCGAAGCTTCGACCGCTGCGAAAGCCTTTTCGCTTTCGCTTTGTAGTAAGAAGAAAGGAAATCTCTGTGACCAGGGTAAATTACAATATTCCAAGTACCTACGATACACATCACATGAATATAGAACAATGTGATGTAGGGGTGTCGAATGGTAAATGCGAGACGGCGAGACTGATACATTTTCTGCGAGCCCGAGACTTCCTTAGCATTGAAAAAGAAATCGAGACTCCGAGAAGGCCCCCCATAAAAATACGAGACAACGAGACCCCTGGAATTTGGCTTAAATTTTGCGAGACGCGCAATTTTTGAAGGACCATTCACCACCCCTTGATGTGGAGAGCGATAAATTCATGTTCATGAGGTCTGACACCGCATCATACCGGGGGTGGGTGGACAGGTTCGCTTACAACACAGGTGATGTAGGAAAAATTTTGCACAAAGGAAGGAATCACAATTTTATTTACAGCGAAGAGGATTGTGGGATATCCATTGTTATGATAGTATCCATTTATTAATTCTGGTGCTTGAAATAGTTCGCCAAATTCGCCTGATATCAGCCGGGAGGAGGGGAGTGGGTACTCAACAATATTTTTTTACAGAGACACTCCAGCCCACCGTGAGGTCCAAACCCTTACCCCTTTGTTACCATTTTTGGCAGGAAGGTACCTTTCATATACCTTTGACAGAAAATTTCGACCTTTTCACAATTTTCTATACAGCGAAGAGGATTGTGGGATATCCATTGTTATGATAGTATCCATTTATTAATTCTGGTGCTTGAAGTAGTTCGCCAAATTTACATCACATTGTTCTATATTCATGTGTATACTCCTTCTAGTATGTTTTCACCTGAATAACCCCTTTAAAACACTTAAATGAATCAACCATTCTGTGGCTATAGTTTATCCAATCCTTTTTATATTCAAACTCATGAAAGCCCAATCCTTATATACCTCAAGCCTGAAAAAGGGTCTTCCCACACACTATCACAAAAGGCAATTTATGTTTATTTTTATTTCAGACATATTTTGGGTGGTAAATAATGCTGGTGACTGAACTTAGACTCTCCAGCATCTGTGGAGACCTGTTCACAATTGCTGTGATGGCAGCTGCAACAACCTTAAACATACTATTTCAAGCACAGGTATTTTAACTAGTTACTATGTTAGATCTTCACATCTGCAATCATGTTGATTTTGTGGTGGAATAGTTTACTTAGATATTGATTTGGTGGAGGCATAGTTTCCACTAATGATCATTGGCCAAAAAGTCAGCTGCATGACAACTGGCATGGGGTCATATTGGTAAATCAGTCTCTTTTTTCTAATGACACATAGGAATTTGCTCAAACTGGCAAAGTTACAAAATAATGTGAACCAAAGTGATTGTTTCATGTCCTTTTGTTTATAAATATCTGCGTGCTTCTTCTTCTACTTCAACACTGTTAGTGTAAACCTAGTTAAAGGCTATGTCGACATGTCCACATATTTACGTCCTTGAAATGCATACAAATATTTTTGTCTACACACCATTTTCCAGCCCAGGTATTTTACCAGTTACTATAATAAATAGATGTTTACATTGTCATGGTGTCAATATTTCACAGTAAAATAGTTTTATGTGATGTGACATGAGATTATTTTTAACAATGATTTGTCGCAACACTCTAACTGTATCATGTCTCAAGGCCAAAGCCCTTTTAATCTGCATCTCTACATATGCGCACTGCTTTTCTATGCTAGAATTGATCAAGTCCTGTTCAGAAAATGGTCTCTGTTGTTTTTTGGTCTTCAGGTTGGTAATTCAGGTTGGTAATTATGGTATGTTTCTTGAAATATTTCAGATTATTGCAGGCTTTTGTTGAATGCCTAATATTACCATAAACACTTTACAGAATTATTTTTATGCAATATAAGATTGTTAAGGTGCTTACTTCTCTCTGTGTGTACTTTACAATAAATAATAAATACTGCATGACTATATCCATGATCAGCACAATAGTTTGAACATTTTTATTTGGTAGAAGAACAATTTAAAGAACATTTGCTATCATCCAATCACCACAATCATTAATTTTAACTCAAATTATATGCTTTGTCAGGATAAGCAAAAAATAGCTTCCAGCTCTAGGTGTTGTTAATCAGTGTTAAAAAACAACAATCCAGGAATACAAAAGTGTGTATTTTAAGGAAATAAGAGGTTAAAAAGGCCATAATTTATGGCCGGGTTTGCAATTAATAGATTTATTTAGAACCTTATCATTATCATATGGTGCCAATATAGTGTTTGCATTGATGTTTATAATTTTTATTGTTGAGGGCTAACCTCTTACTAACCAAGCGCAAGGGCCGTACTGGGGAATATTGGCCCTTGGCTGAGCGCAAAGAGGTCTGTACAAAAACGGCCAAGGGCCAATATTCCCCAGTATGGCTCGAGCAAGCTATTGTAGGTCAGTAAGCAGTTTATTATATGGCACTCGTTTTAGCTGCAAATTTTGAATTTGCCAGCTTTAAAAATCCAAAGAATACATGGCTTATGACCATTTTCATGGAACCGGCCCATGTGGCAAAATCTTGACCAAGAAAGAACCAAACACAATGCTCAGATTTACCTCATTACTGCCTTGCCATATAAAAACTTGAACCAGCTGGATTACTGGCACAATGGGTATAAATAAATGGGTACCAGTGAATTTTATATTGTTGGGACAACCTGACAGATTGCTGGTGATTAACCTGCAATGGACTAGCATCCCATCCAGGGGGATTAGCAATGCTCCTAGCCGCCTCATGGCTACAGAAACCAGAGTTAAGCACCAGCACTACAGCTTAAAAGGCTTTATTTTTTAGGGGGTGTTGTAGTGACAGCATTTATAATAGTGCAAAAAAGGTACTGGAATGCTGCAAATAGCATTCCTAAGGTTATGAAAGTTCAACTTTTCCAGGGGAGCATGCCTCGAGACTCCCCTACTTAATGTTATGTGCCTAATAGTATCAACTCATGATCAACCCCACCAACTATTTGGTTGCAAATACAACTGCATGGCCCCCACTAACAACATAACCACATCTATGATTATAAACTGTAATAATAATAATATAATAACAATAAAAACTTTATTCAAGTGTCATAATGATACTAGCTGAGGGAAGATCCCTCTACTGAAAAAAAAAGTAATGAGGGACACCTAAGCTACAACCAGTTTCAAAATTGTTGAGACACTCACCCTAAAATTGTATTCGTCTTTCAAAGATATGCCCTCGCTTCAAAAATAAACATGTAAATCTTATTCTGAACCCCCCTCCCCATTTCAAAGTTGCTGCCTAAAAGTTTAAATATAATCCTGAAATTCGGACAACATTGATCAGGGGGAAAGGGGGCAATGCAAGGTAACAATATGAAAATATCGTAAATGGCATTCTTGACCAAGAGTGTCTCAACCCTTTTTGAAACTGGTTGTCTGAAAATATCAGTTTAAATTTGTTCCAATTCTACAGACAAGGACCTTGCTTATTGAAAATATGCACTTGAACAAGCAAAATAAATTTTCTAGGAAGTGTTTAATGTTGAAAAGAAGCTTTACCATAGAGCATTTGAAAATTAGGAACAGATCTTTGCATGTCGTATTTTTTGACATGCGGGCTGTGACGTCACAGGCTCGGAAATCATTACGCAAGACTAGTATATGCTCTTTTTTTAATCTAAAATAAAATATTAACTAGCTGAAGCTATCCAGTAGTCTTCAGCTTGCTATTTAACATTAAAATACATAGCTAATAAGATGTCTATGGCAAATAGAAAGAAATTGTGACGGTCTACATGTATACGACGGTCTACAGCGTGTTGTGTAAAAGATTATCATAATATTCTATTTACATCTGATGTAGACCGTGTAGACCGTGTAGATCGTCGGATCTCAGGTTTCAAGCACGCAAGGAGTTTGGTTGTAAAGTATAAACCATTGCATTAAGGGGGCAGTGGGATAAAACTGTGTTTTCCGTTATTCTGTGTGATTCTAACTTCCTCTACTGAGCTCAGATCTCTGAGCAGCGTGATAAACGCTTATGTGTAGAGCCTGTGTTCGTCTTCTACATCAACTGCACATGAAAATATAACTTTATCACGCCAATTTACAGCGTAGAATTACTGGTTAGCATCACCAAAAGGAGATCAAAGGACATAACGCCCTGTTCATTGCACTATCGAGAATCTTGCGCATATTGTTGAACGCGCACCCTATTCCGAACAATTTTAGTGCAAATTATGTCAAAACCGGAAGTGCAAAAACTCACCGTTTTTACTATGCCATTTTTAAACACGCAAACTTGTATAAATGAAATACAGCTTTTTGAAAAGGTCGCATTGAAAGGATAAAATACTGCAAAATTCATTCTCATCATAAAGTCAAAGCAACAGCTGAAAAGGGTAAACGCACTCAGACAACCAGTTTCAAAATTGTTGAGACACTCACCCTAAAATTGTATTCGTCTTTCAAAGATATGCCCTCGCTTCAAAAATAAACATGTAAATCTTATTCTGAACCCCCCTCCCCATTTCAAAGTTGCTGCCTAAAAGTTTAAATATAATCCTGAAATTCGGACAACATTGATCAGGGGGAAAGGGGGCGATGCAAGGTAACAATATGAAAATATCGTAAATGGCATTCTTGACCAAGAGTGTCTCAACCCTTTTTGAAACTGGTTGTAGCTAGAAAAAAATTAAAACCTTAAGTTACAGAAATCTTAAGGCAGGGCAATATCACCTTTCTCGTGCATAGTTTATCTATTTTTATGACGGAACAAATTATTCATTCTTCAGTTGTAGTCATTTGGGAGGGGGGCATAGGGGGGTGGTCATCTCAAACCTTTCTGATTATGAGGGAGGCCTGGTAAAAATAAAGAAGGGTGGAGTCATTACATACTACAGGGACTATCTTTCAAATCCCACCAGTCCCTCCGGATCCTGCCCCATAAAAAATAGAAGGCCCCAAATGTTTCTCAGTAATGTTTTTATTCAAACTTTGCCCATTGGCGCTTATATGAAGAGAACTTGAATTTTGAAATAAAAAAGGGGGGTCCTGGTATTCGTTTAGGAGCACAAAGACTTTGAATATACCCGATAATTCCTGACAATATCAGCTTTCGGAGACATTATTGTTTGAACCGTTCACTTCATGTTTAGTGAGAGCAGAAAAAAATAGGGAGAAAGCAAAACCCAAAATTTAACTAAAGATGTACCACATCGACTTCAAGGAACAATTAATTTACAACGTTCAAAGACAAACTGAAAAATTATTCCATGCGTTGCGTTTTATTTTATAGCATAACTAGTTACTATGTTAGAGAGAGAGCTAGAGATTTGTCTGTAAATGCAAAGCCAATGAAGATTTGTTTGAAATGTGTTTTCTGTTACATGTAAATGACAAACGTTGAAAGACAAACAGAAAAATCATTCCTTGTGTTGCGTTTTATTTTATAGCACAAAAAAGTTCTTGTAAGAGCTAGAGATTGTCTGTAAATGTGAAGCCAATAAGGGATGCTGCTTTTTAAAAAAAAAAACTTCGCCACCTGTCAAAGGAATGTGGTTTACTTGGGCAGGCAGGGCTTTATTAAAACATTTTTTGCCCCATTTCTTTTTAAACAACACATCCACCTTCACCCATCCAATAGTCACTTATAATATTAGCCTCTCACCCCCCCACCTACATTTTGTGCTAAGATTACCTGGATCCACCGCTGCCAGTCAGCAACTGCGCAAAACCCAAAAGCAACTAAAGCAAACAACATATTGTTACTAAATTATATAAATTTAATATTTATAGTGAGATTACCAGTACCTTGGGAGATGCTCACACGCGCATTACAGTCATTACAAAACTAATTACAATATTAATAATACTGAAATTACAGGAAAAATGAAATCAAATATCTATAGAAAATGGTAATAATTCAATAATTCCAATACATATTGATGCTAATAATTATATCAGCTTATAATTTTACTTTTTGTGTACTATGCATAAATGAAATAGCTATACAAAACTTTATTGAACACTTTTCATACAAACTTGAATCTTAGGTGTATGTGGTTAAAAATGTATATATACAAATTTTGTTTTCCTTAAGTTCTTCCCATGAAATAATGTCAGTAAAAATTTCAATAGCCTACCTACGTAATAACACTCTGAAAGCTTTTACACGCTCTAAGCTTCTATATACACAAGTTAAAATATTACAAACTGAGGTGAACTATTTACAAAATATAAACTTATTTACATATTTCTGTTCGTAAAAAATCTGATTTTCATTTACGTCTTTAATAAATATTTCAAAACCAAAATTTTACAAATAGTGAAATATAATATAAAAGAAAAGAAAAGCTCTAAAAATTCTATACGTATTATTCTCGCTATAACTATTGCATCCGTGCTTGACCTTAATGTCATTAATGTTAAGATTGTTCCTTCTTCCGATAGTTCGTGTATGCCTCTGAGGCACAGAATCGCTGATCTTAAAATTGCAAAGGAGACTTTTATCCTGACCCAAGCGACAGTCGTGGACTGTATGCATAAATGAAATTGGTATAATATTATTGTGCAAAGGGAGGATTACTGAGGTTTGCATTGAATCCAAGAAAATAAATAAAATTATGCTGACCAAATTGTTGTTAAAAGTAACAGTATCACTCACATTTGGCTTTTAAGGCCTCTGTACATCACAATATTTTCAGGCGCATGCCCAAAGATATTTTGTCTGTTTGAGTTTCCCTCTTTCACTTTTATTACAAAATATAAAATTATTAGGAAAAGAGGTAAGCTTTTAATCAAGACTAAGGCATTTACTTTAAATTCTCAGTTGAGGAAAGACAAGTCACAGTAAAAAGACAAGGGTTTCACTGCGCTTGAACAAATCATCACCTGGACTTAAAGACATCCATACTCGTTTCCTGAAAGTTGGTGCACATGTTCTTGCCTCCCTGTTGACCTAATTGTATTTAATCGTTCCTTACAGTCATGTGAAATACCTAATTCTTGGAAATGTGCTACGGTCACACCTTTACATAAATCAGGATCTCTGTCTGATCCGAACAGTTTCAGACCGATTTCTGTGTTTCCAGCAGTCATGAAGATCTTGGAGCGTGCTACACACGAGCAAGTTTATGGCTATTTCTCTTCGAATGGTCTACTATCATCAGCTATCATCAAACCAATCTGTTTCAGGGCAGGCCACTCGGCCAGCACTGCTCTTCGCGATGTCAACGATTTTATTATTTGAAAACTATCGGAGGCAAAGGAAATGTCACCCGTGCAGTAAAGCCTTTGATTTTTCAAATTAAAATTTCACACCCTATACTTAAGAGGAAGCCCGTCAAAATTGGTATCAGAGGGTCTGCGCTAGACTGGTTCGATAACTATCTAAAGAACAGTCAATCTATTCAATATGCACTTCAAGAATATCTCCGTCAGCTCGACAGTTGGTTCTCTACTGACGAGTTGATCGTAAACTGTACAAAGTCCAAAATTATGTTTTTCGGTACGAAACATAAGTTAGCTTTTTCTTTGCCCCACGCTCGCGACATGTGAATATTTAATCTTTCTCACAAGTTAACTATAGCTAGTTTTCAAAAATTTCAATTGTTCTTGTCTGGTCAAGCACTTGAAGACTTGAAGTTACGCATTCCCTTTATGGATTGGAACAGCCACATACTGCACATAGACTGTATCGCTTCAAAAATGGCCAAGAGACTATGAAACTCTGCATAATACGGTTATCCAGCCTCAATATTATTACTATGATATTATCTGGTCAAATCAGCAAACAAAACTAGTCTTGACAGACTTCTTAGATTGCAAAAGCGTGGTTCCCGCCTTATTCTGTTGAAGAAGATCAGTGAGGAACACACAGAGAGTTTATTCCAAAATCTTGGTTGGCATCCTTTGACTGTGGACTGGCATTTTCAAAAATGCTTGACTGTATTTAAATGCTTAAATGGCTATTGCCCTTCTTATCTAAGGGCCGATTCGCACTAGCGGACAAGTTTTAAATGTCATAACATTTTTGAGAAAAAAAATTCGCAACAAGTCAGAGACATTTTGAAGAAAACAAAAGGTGTAATTATTATTACAATAGCTCTGCACGTGCCTCTAGCATCCTAGTACATTTCTCGGTACGGTCGTCTTGTGCAAACATCAAATAATCAGGCAGGTCCACGTGGTGAAAAATTTTAAAACGATTTGCATTTGAAGTGCGCGTGTAGTGATGTTTTTGTGCTCGTGCGGGAGAAAATGTCGCAAGAAAACTATTTTTTCCCCTCCATTTATCGGCACAAACTGCTTCCCTCCGCATTTATTTGTTCCAACCCCAGTATCATCATCCTTCCACGACCTCACCTCGGCACACAAACATGTTTTGCCGCCTATCGCACTAGCGGACAAATTTTGTAACAATTGGTAGATTTCATCACTTGTGTGTCACTTGTTATAGAAAACAAGTGCGAATACGTTTTTTGAGACCTAGAACTTGTCAAACAATTCAGGAAAACAAAGAAGCAGTTGTCTTATGATTGGTCCGCGTTGCACGCGCGATACATTTTGTCAAACAATCGCAAAAACAAGTGCGAACGACTTGTTGGACAGGGGCAAATTTTGTCAAAACGGACAAATCTTCAAAGGGGCCGATGTCCTGCCTCAAGGCAGGACAGGTCATGACAAGTCGCATTCCAACGCCCCTCGTATGCCAGATAACAATACGTTGTTGATTGGAATACAGTTGCTACAGTATGACCGAGCTTAACAGTTACTTGATCCATGTATTTTTAAGATACTTATGTATCGCCGGTTCTTATTGCGATTTTGTGTTAAAAAAGCCAACAAGTAAACTGCCAACAACAATGAGTGAAATTTCGTAATCAGACAATGGATGTAAGCACGTTGATTCCTCAACGAGGTCGGTTATTGTTTTTCAGACATCTGCAGCTCGGGCCATTTCATTCAAGGCACTTCCTTCCCTTTCCACTAGTGAATCAAATATATCAAATTCATTCACCTCTCCATTTTTTAAAACCAAAATCATGTCACAGTCTTTAATGGTGTTCAAACGATGAGCTATAGTGATAACTGTGGAGTCACTCAGTTTCTCACGCACTACGTTCCAGATTGTTTGTTCTGTGTCTGGATCCACGTGTGCAGTGGGCTCATCCAAGATGACAATCCTGCTTTGCTGCAACAACACACGAGTCAAACAAATTAACTGCCGTTCTCCTACACTGACATTTGCACCATGTTCCAACAACTCGTGATCCAGCTTTCCGTCAAGACCTTCTACAAACTCTTTCAGTTGCACATCCTCTAAAGCTCGCCACAGGTCTGCATCGTGAAACTGCTCCACAAGATCGAGATTTTTTCTCAGTGAACCACTAAAAAGGACAGGATTTTGGCCAAGAACGGATATACATCGTCGAGCTTCTTGAAGGTTGATCTGTTTGATTGGAATATTATCGACCATAATCTCTCCATTAGCATCTGGCATGCGCATCAGAGCTGCTACAAAAGATGACTTCCCTGCACCCGTGCGGCCTGCAACACCGATCTTTGCTCCTCCTTTGATGTTAAGATTGATTTTTTTGAGTGCTTGAGGTCCCCCTGGAAAGTATGTCAGTGATACATCTTGGAATGTGATATTTCCTTCACGTGGCCAGTGTTCTGGGGGAAGTCGTTCCACTTTGTATCCAGGCTCGGGGTCAAGCTTGGTGTACGTCATAACTCGCTCAACTGACGTCATGAAATTCTCGACATCCGAGGTTTTTCTGACAGTGTATTGAGTAGTTTCGGCAGTCTGGATGACATAAACAAGTGCAAGTCCTGCAAAAGCTGATTAAAACAAAGGACAAAAATAAATTAGAGAGCTTAAGCACAGACGTTTCTGGGCCACGGACGGCAGCCGGAAATGGAACCTTCTCGCCTGTAGTGCTTGTTGTCAGCTTTTTGTTCATAAATTCAAGTTGTAAGTGCTTAAATGAAAGCTTCCTAACTTATTTTTGAAGGTAAACGTTCTCCAAAACCTTAAGGTGATTCCACTGAAAAAGAAGGAGTATTTAGAATTTTCTAAGACTTGGTCCAGTTCATATCTATATTATGAGTATTACAAAAATGCAATAAAAAATGGGGGTCACCGTGCTCGTTTTTGTGTAACCTGGATGGCTATTATGATAAATATACGACCCACCAGGCTTATATTAGTAACCCTAGAAATCCGAAAAGTGAACTATCATTTTTAGCAAAAACCATTTCTTGCATTAAAATATCGAAGCAGTTCGACAAAACAGACTTTAATCTTACATAACCAACTATTTTAATTGAACTGGAATTGAGATTATGGAAGAAATTAAAGATTTTGCTGTGTGCGCACGTAAGCAGCACTACCTAAATACGTACTTTTTAAAGCATTCAAATAAAAATATCTCAAAGTAGAGTATTTAACTTTTCTTTAAATCGCGATATATTGTAGTCAACCGTATGTCAATTAAATTAATGCATTAAAAAATGGGGGTCACCGTGCTCGTTTAGAAGAAAATAACCATTTATTTCTCTGCCGAGCTTAACCTGAAGGAAATCGCGTAATGCTGTATGCGCGCGCTTGTGGCACGCGCTTATGCGCGCGCTAGATGACGCGAAATGTTATGCGCAGCAAGGATGCGCAATGCAATACAGTGGAATCACCTTAAACATTCGACTTCCGGTTGCCGTCCGTTGCTCAAAAACGTCTGTGCTAAGCTCTCTATTACAGGGTTATCACTGGTCAGGAAGTGGTCCGTGAAAATTGACATTTTGAGACAAGTTAGGGATCACAGCGATGTTTTTTTTTTGGAAGCTAAGGCTGGAGGGCACTAGCACATCTGACATTTTGTATTTATTTGGTCAGGGAAATTTTATTGTTATCAGCGGGCCAGCCAGGAAATACCTGTGGCAGCTATGTAAAAGAGATCATTCAGCGGAAAGTTGTTTGATACAGCTGGGTATTTTTTAAAAAATCCGACGAGTAAAAATAACCTGCCGTATCAAACAACTTTTCTTTTGATTGATAAAGAGACCTCTATGTCACCTGTATAACTGCCTTTAAAAAATAAAAGGATTGCCAGGTACGAAGTAAGTGTGGTTCCATAATGGCAGACCCTCAGATGAAGCATTGTCTCCGGTGCTTTTGGTACATTTAAGTAAACATGATTGTGGTGTGACTTACTTTTCAAATGTACCTACCGGCATCTTGAGACACCAAAATTGCCGCCAGAGACACTGTACCAATCAATAGAGAAGCGAGAAGATCCAGGCGTACACCAAGCCATCTTGCACTAGCCATCACCAAAATATACGACTGATTATGGACATCTTGATGTCTACCGAAAGCAAATCGTAAATGCGTAAATCCAGAATGGCGAACCAAAGCACTGAAAAATGCATTCGATTGTGGAAACGAAATAAACCTGACGTTTAGTTCCAAACAAAAAATCGAAAAATTAGTACTCTGGTTCAAAATATGCAGAATTTAGTCATTTCGGGTTGTTTTTCAAAAGACGGAAAAGAAATTTCCCAAGAGTTATAAAGCACCTTTCCGTTATCCTGCTCGTTCATTTTTGTTAGCTAAACAAAAGTTGTTTGCCATCGTATTTTCCTAAAGCTCCCCATTGGATTGCGCGCGCAGAATTGGAGGAACATAGACCGCTGTTCAGGAGGACAGAATTGCAAATCTTTTTTCGGATTTCCCCCCAAAACGCAAAAATAACATCCATAAAATCCAAGGTTGGATTTCTTAACTGAAATCCACTTCAGAGAAAGATTTCGGTGCGACAAAATCCGCTTTTGGATTTCGTGTTTTATTGGGAAATCCGGATTTCCCAATCGAATGCACCCTTACTGTCCTCTGCAAAACAGCAACACGGAATAACAAAATTCTACATGTTTTGGAGAAAGTCTACTGCGAAGTTTTTGTGTTTTCATATTTATATTTGGAACGCTCTCTTTCCGATATTTTAAGATTGAGAAAGTTCTTAAACCGATAGACACTGAATAGTTCAAATAGATCATTGCGGAATCCTTTTAACATTCCGTAAAAAATAGTAAAATTTTATTTTACCTTAATAAAAATTCTGTTTTGCTTAAGCTCGCTATTCTGTTGCAAGGCCATGCTGCACAACCGCCAACACGAAGAGTAAACGCATCCCTCTAAAATTTTGTCCCTGCAGCATGCCCCATGAAGTTCAACAAGTTGAACTCTGTGCAACATGTCGCATGTTGCAAAATTCGTGTTGTACGAATTATAGCAGCATGCACACGAGGAGTGATTTTGTCCCTGCTGCTGTCCCTTCATTGCGAACATTACGTGATTTTGTCTCTGCGACATGTGCCTCCGTGTGCAGGCACCTTAACCGTTATGCATACCTGTAAAACTGATCAACAAAATTCTTTTGTCTGCCTCTTGTCCGAATCGTGTCCAGTCCGTTCAAGGTCTCGGAAATGTGGGAGAAGACGGGACTTCGGCATATGGACTCCAACCTTTTCAGTTCTCTGGACGTCTTCAAATAATACTTGGAGATATACACGACTACCACAGTCAACGGAACAACAAGAACGAGAAGCCAAGGATTTGTAACAGTTGGTACGATTATGCATGCAAACATCAGCAAGATACGATAAATTGAATCGAGAAAAGCCTTGGGCAACACCTCATCCAGACAGCCTACATCTTTCGAAAATCGATTGAGTATTCTTCCTACGGGATTTGAGTCAAAAAACAGAACCGGTGCTTGTAGAATAGCCATAACCATTTTGTCATGAAGACGCTCAGAGCATCTCAGAGAAACCAAAAAGATGCCATACGCTCGAATGACGGCGAACGCAAGGGACGCTCCAACTAAACAACCATAGATAGTAAGGTTTGTCTTGTCTTTCTGATCCTCTAGAGGTTTCTTTGTTA
Organism: Meandrina meandrites; assembly: GCA_963693305.1. NCBI lineage: Eukaryota > Metazoa > Cnidaria > Anthozoa > Scleractinia > Meandrinidae > Meandrina > Meandrina meandrites. The sequence continues at coordinate 13,194,863 of OY855912.1, read as the reverse complement.
GAAACGAGAGCCACACGTCAGGAGCAACCAATATTGCTGAGAAAAAAGGCGAAAAAAACGATAGATGGACCATTTGAGAGATGATTGGAAGGAGTAGAGATTTATAACCTACTGTGAATATTTTTATAGTTTTTATTGTCCTACCTAACGATTCTTGTTCCTTTCCCTACGTCGGTGTCAGTTTTCCATACATTTGTCTGCAAAGTCCGCTGGAAAATTTCGACTTAATATATTGTATGGAAAAGCTACAACCCTCAAATGCAATCCTTATTTGCTTTAGCATTTTCTGCAACCCATCCCCTATTCACTTTTCTAATGGTCCGCCCTTAAAAGTACAATCTACAATAACATATTATCTAACCGTGAAATAAATAATCAATGATCAGGTAATATGAATTTTTTTTAAATAATTAAATTTGTAAGAAAAATAGTAGAAAAGAGCGTTTTTTATACACATGAAGTGTATGATCAAGACCAAATTTTTGTGACCTTCCGGATCATTCACATTTAATATAGGCTTGTTGTGATAAATTATTTTGTCGGTAGTACAGTAATATATTATGTATAAATTTGTTAAAAATGTAGTATAAAACATAAATTTTATAAAACAAAGAGGTCTGCTACGCACCAACTTCAACAGGTAACAATACAGTGCCTGCTTACCTTGAGTTATGAAGCATAAAAAAATCACTGCAATGATCACTAAGGAATGTTGTCCACTTCTGAAGTATTCCCAGTAAAGCTTGGATGACACCACTCCAATTGCACGATCTTCTTGCGATATCTTCAGCCCGCTCTCTTCATTGGGTAGTGGCATCATTCTTTCACAACTTTCACCAACTTCACGTTTCTGTTCCTTCTCCTGATTTAGCTTTCTGTCGTTCCTAACTGCCTTATAGAGCGGGTCAACAGTTGTATTGAGAATACCTTTTTCTTGTAGCTCAGTGAAACTTCCCCTTCCCAACACACCACCTTTGTACAGCACAATTACTTCGTCAGCTTCTTTCATGTGCTGTTCTAGATGTGATGTTACCACTCGGATTTTATCACCCAGTAGGTCCTTGATGCATTTTTCAAAGATATGTTGGCCAACTTTAAAGTCCACAGCACTCAGAGGATCATCCAACAAGTAAAGGTCTGCATCAGCGTAAACTGCGCGTGCTAAACTTACTCTCGCCTGCTGACCTCCACTCAGAACTTCACCGCGTTCTCCAACAACTGTTTGGTCACAATCAGGAAACCGCTGGATGTCTTCTGTGAGAGCGCATGCCTCGATTATCCTGGTATATTTTTGTTCATCGTATGGTTGACCAAACAAAATGTTTTCTCTTATGGTTCCAGAGAAGATCCAAGCTATCTGAGGAACATAAACAAGAGTTCCTTGGTAGGTGATTGTTCCGCTTATGCCTGAGACCTCCCCAGCGATGGCTGAGAGAAGAGTAGATTTCCCACTGCCCACTGGTCCAGTGATGATTGTTAAACTTTGTGATCCTGCGGAAAAGTCGATATCTTGCAAAATGAATTTATGTTGTCGTTCAATTTGCTTGTAGATCAGATTCGATACACATAAACTTGTGGGTTTGCCGTGATATTTTACTTGATCAACATTGAAAACATCTATTTTCTCCTTCTGATCTAAGTAGCCACTCACAACTTTGGTTATGCTGCTATCTTCTCTTGACTGATTTATTGAGGTCGCAGCCATGTTTTCTAAAAGAAGAAATTCTTCAATCCTTTGCAGCGACGCATAAGCGTCGTATGTTTGTAACAAAGAAGAGGCAAAAGCGGAGCATGTTATTTGTTTTACGACATCGATAAAACCCATCAGCATGAAAACACTAGCAGGTGTGAGAGGTTGACCAGTTAGCACAAGAGTAATGATAGATACCAGGGTCGCCATTGGTGTTGATGTGTTCATTAGGGCAGCAACGCTGGACAGAAGGGTACTCTTCTTTCGGATGATTTTAATTTCATTTCTGAAAACAATGAATAGGTTGAGGGATATTTCAATAAACGACAGGATAACTGATATATGTTAGTATTTATATTTTGTTTTCATAAACCTTTTTTATAAGAACATCGAGGCTGAGAAAGGCCAAAATTAAAGAAAATCCTGAGAACGTACCCAAGGCTAAAATTTTATTATTTCCTTTTTTGTTGTGAGTGATAAATATGTCTACTAAAGGAATCAACCTTTATTCAAATCCAACCTGGAACCAACATTATTGTCATCACCCATTAGTCACTTAAACATGTACGTATCGGTTGAGAGTGAATTTACTGCTATACCACTTTGTTTTTAAGTTTTAAACAAGAAGTACATTTTAGGCTCAAATCTAATCCCTTACCCAGATGTTTTCTCACGTGGGGTTGAGAAGATATGGGTACGAGATTAGCTCAAATCTTCGAAAAATTGAAGAATGTTCAGCCAAAAAATAGACGATGCAATAAAAGAAAGTAGAGTGTATTACAAGAGCGCGATCCTCGCAATTTTAGTTACATTCTCGTATTGCCTCACCAAAGACATGTTAAATGTAGCCTGTTCCAGGCGTTCGGTTAGTGGGGAACAGCGCGAAAAACGGCGCGCGAAAAAGGAGGGGAGGGAATGGGGAGAAAGCTTCTCGCCATAGTACTCTCGCCGTAGGTCACGCAACCTCAAACTTCGCTCTGCTCCCCACCAACCGAACGCCTGATGATGGCTGTCCAAAAATTACATGTCAACTTGGAGTCAGATATTTCCATAAGGTGCTCACAGAAAATGAGAGCGAGCATGCAGTCAATTTGTTAAGCAGTGTTTCGTAGAAAAGATAGATAGCAGAAGACAAAAGATAGCAGTCAGGAAGCAAAAAGTTTATGGGTTTGTGCTAAAAACCAAGAACAGTGGTCCCTTGTAAGGGCATCGCGCTTGCGATCGTGGTCCATCAGCGAAAAAGAACGGTGGGGTAACCAATCGGCAAATTCGCGAGTTTGCAATAGAAAACGATAATGTTAACTGAAATTTTGTTTTGTATCGAGTTACTTGCAGAAAGTTCACTGACTCAAGATTAACCAACTACTTTTCTTTCCCTACCTTCGTTCATGTTTAATTTTTTCTCGGTATTCGTCCTCCCACGCATGCGTCTTGATGGCACGGATCCCACAAACCACCTGGTTCATCAAGGAGATGCGGTGGTCGGACACCGCTGCTGTACGCAGGCGCAGTGCAGCACTGGCATAGGACAGTCCGGCGAAATATGGGAGAAGAAGACACAGGAATAGGACTCCCATAAGAGCTTGCCAGCCAATGAAATACGGGACTAAAACCGTTAATACTACGAGTTGAAGAAACGAAAAAGCACCGAGGAAAAACCACTTAACAGTGTCCTCCTCCAACCGCTGAACATCGTTTGATATAAGATCAATTATGTGACCTGTAGTGAATTTTAACAATTCGTGCTTGCTGACACGTAGCGTCTGCAAAACAAGAAAAGCTAAATTTAACTTTCTGTAACAAAAGAAAGCTTGAAGTGACACAATAGCTACCGTGTGTTTGCTAAACATTAGCACAAATGCATAAAATTCTCCTTGAACTTACTCTGTACAAACTATTATTTTAATTAAAACGGACGTTTCGCGTCCGTTTAAAACAACATAACACAGGTTTTAAGCATTTGTACGAGAATGTTTGACAATTCACTTAGACAAGAATAGTGTTCAAAAACCGGAACAGTATTACAAAAAGGCAAGGACTGAACCAATGGATGGAAGCGTACACGCTTTTGTCAATTGGAAGGTGACCCCCTGTAAAGGTAAAAGTAACTGTACAATGGAAACAGGATCTAGGCTACTCTAGTTGTCTGGCTCTTTTGTATTCTATTGGAACTTACCTTCATGTAAACTAAACCTTTTAGGGCGCAACTAAATCTGATACCCAACAGCTCACATCTGTAGTCATGATGATGGATGCTATTGCAACCGATCAAAGAATTAATACACAAAGCCAATGCACAACCGTACTGAAGATGATTTTTCTCTGGCTCAGCTGACATCAGTGTGGAAATAAGATATCCAAGAAACAATGGTCGAAGAAGGCAAGAAACTGAATGCAAAGCACCCGTGATTGCTATAATTATGGCGTCCTTAACAGAGAGCATCTTTATGAGGCTTTTCCAAAGTTTCGGCTTTTTTCCATTTCTTTTGCACTTTGTTTTTTCCATGTTCCAGTTTGCTTGAAGCTGCTCAGTCAGAAAAGAAGCAGAGTTTTCTTTTGAAAGCGGTAAAAAGTCATTCTGATCTAAGGATCGTTTGTTGCCTGTCGTGAAGACACTGTTCATCCATCGGAAAAAAAGAACAGATATAAAACTGACTGTTTCTTTATCCTCACTGGTGGAAATCTTCTTGTATCCATTTCTTGCCATGACAATAGATCTGAAAACTAACAAAGAACAACATAACAAAATACAAATCATGCGCGAGTTGATCACATCATTAAGCCTTAAATTGCATGAATTAAGATGCACCCAGTTAATATCTCCTTTGATCTAGATTGAATTGCCATTGACATGACTGATCAGAGTATTGACATACGTTCAAAAGAGCACGACAGTTTTGATGGAACTTGGCAGCCGTTTGTAGCGTATCAAGCCTGTCCAATGCTTTGAGAAACCTTAAACTGAAATCAGTATTGACAGCGCTTTTGTACTAACTCTTGTGAAAACGCCGATCTTATATCTGCTGTGGAAAACGAAATGTTCTTCCCGCGGGGCTCCTTCACATCAAAGCTAGCCACTTAGTTGAGTTTACAATGTAACTGTCTGCTTATTTGGACCTGATCCCTTGCTATCTAACATTCACTTTGTGCTAGAGTCTTTACCTGGTCGTGTT